>PVJS01024330.1:0-28794 GCA_004027185.1 Glis glis
AAAGTATAAAAAATAGGGCCAGGGGTGTAGCGCGGAGGTAGAACGCCCCTGCGTTCAATCCCCGGTACCGCCAAAAAAAAAAAAAAAGATATAGGATGTAAAAGAAATGAATACACATATGGGATTTTTCATTTTAGTGAAAACCAGAGAGGGGAGAGGAAGAGAGCTTTGATTGAATTTTAAATTGTATTCAGTGGTTGAAATGCAAAATAATGTAGCCACCGTGGAAAGCCATTTCTTAGTTCTTCAAACAGTTAAATACAGAACTGTCATCAGTCCCAGCATTTTACTCCTAGGTTTATATTCAAGAGAATTGAAAACATATGTCTACACAAAATCTTACACACAGTGTTCATAGCAGCATTGTTCATACTAGCCAAAAAGTGGAAACAATCCAAGTGACTATTAGCTGGTGAATAGGTAAACAGAATGTGGTATATCCATACGATGGAATATTACAAGGCCATAAGAAGGAAGTGTTGATACATGCTACAACATTGAGGAATCTCGAAAACATTACGCTAAGTGAAAGGAGTCAAACATGAAAGCTCACAGGCTTTATGACTCCAATTATGTGAAATGTCCAGAACTGACAAATACAGAGACACATAAAGCAGATTGGTAGTTGCCAGGGGCTGGGGGATGTCAGGAATGGAGAGTGATTCCCAATGGGTCTAGGGGTCCTTTTGGGGGGGTGACGAAATACTTTGGAATTAGGTAGTGGTGATGGTTCCACAACTTTGTAGATATATTCAAAATCAGAGAATTGTACATTCTAAGATGATGAATGTTATGAGCTGTGAATTATATCTCAAAAATAAATGTTGTACCTTTATTTACCAACCACTGTGTTATACACTGGAGAAACGGACCACTAACACAACTGTCCTGCCAATAAAGAGTTTGCTACCCAGTAGAAGAGACTGGCAAGTAAACAGATGTCCCCAAGCATAACGGTGCTTGGATGGGCATTTGTGTGGTCCACAGAGGGGTGCAAAAGGGTGAGCAAAGTTTCCACCCAAGCTGAGTCTCAACTAAACTAAAAATATATTTGAAAACCTTTTGGTCTTCTACGGTATTAAAAATGAGAAAAGAGCCAGGCATGGTGGCGCATGCTTGTAATCCCAGTACTTTGGGAGGCAGAGACCGGAGGATCCGGGTTCGCGGCCAGCCTCAGCGCGCTCTCTCTCTCTCTCTCTCTCTACTTAGTGAGGCCCTCCGCAACTTCGTGAGACCCGGTCTCAAAATAAAGTATAAAAAATAGGGCCGGGGGTGTAGCGCAGAGGTAGAACACCCCTGGGTTCAATCCCCGGTACCGCAAAAAAATAAATAAACAAAATAAAAAGTGAGAAAAGAGGCGAGGCCTGGAGTCTTGATCTAATACCACCTCTGATCATACTAAAGACCTTGGGAAAGTTGTTGACTTCTCTGGGCCTCACTCTCCTGCTCCCTATAAAAGTTAGGCATTTTATTTATTTTCTATAAATTCAAAGTTTTATTTCTATCTTTAAGAAACACCCAGAATTCTAATGCATACAATAGATATATTTAAATGCGTAGGTCCCAGGAATCTGCTCCTACGAAGGACGTCTCTGATGTATTCTGACTGAGGTGCCTGGCAAAGGTTGAGTAAGGGTACGATCACTCTCTGTACCCTAATGAACAAAACATAGACTATGTTACCTGCCTGTCGGCCACCTTCATCTTGCAGTCCAGGGTTGGAATCACCTCCCTGCTGGCTACCTGTCCACCCCAGTGAATAACACACAATCCAAAAGCCCTTTCTGTTGGCAGCTTTGACTTATATCCAAGGCCATCACAGGCTCGTGGCAGATTTGCTAAGTTAACAGGAGTCTATAACCATAAGTAACTGGGTCATGTTCTGGCATCGCTGAGATCAAATCATGCTAAATCAGGGGTTTCCAAAGGTAGGCTGCTTTTGGTAAAATTAAAAAAAAATAATAAGGCAGTATAAAAACAATGCCAGGAAGTACACTTAAACAGGCCACCTAACCCTCTGACTTCAAATAAGATTAGTTTTTCAGTACACATAATTAAAACAAATCAGGCATTTCTGCATGTTCAGTTACTCAAGGGAGTAATTTTGAAGGGGAAAGGTTCATGTGAAAATAGTTACTTGCTCCCATTCCTGGGCCTAAGAATAAAACAAGGAAATAAAAAACAACAATCAGTTCAGCAAAAACAAACAAACAAACAAAAACAAGGTTGGACCGAGCAGAAGCAGACAGTGGAAATAAGGAAAAACTGTCTTAGCTCCATTTTTCTCTTTCTACTCAGTTCACTGGAATATTTTCCTTTTACTCATATTTTGTGTAAATCTTATCTATTTTCCAGCTCAAATCTCAAATTCTACTTTCTCTTTCCCTGGTAACTCCACTGGTCTTCCCTTCCTTTGGAAACTAATTGTATTTGTTACCTAGAAATTATTTGACCTCTCACATATTTAGGTGAGAAGAGAAAAGAAGGGGAAATATTTACTGAGCTCTAACTAAATACTGAAATACTTTCTCTTTTATATATTCTTTTTAGTCTCATAATATTTCTGCAACATAGATGGTATTATCCACATTTTTTGTACTAGGGATTGAACCTAGGGGCATTCTACCTCTGAACTATACCCCCAAGCCCTTTTTATTTTTTATTTTGAAACAGGGTCTTGCTAAGTTGCTGAGGGTCTCTCTAAGTAGCTGAGACTGGCCTCAAACCTGTGATCCTCCTATCTCAGCCTCTGATTGGCATTTATCCATATTTTACATGTGATCAAACTGAAGTTCAGAGCTATTAAGTAACTGATACAGGTCACAAGACTAAAAGGACTGGAGCTGGACTTTGAACTTGGCAGGGCAATCTCACCCCGCCGCCCTGAATTCACACAGCCACTAAGCAACATTGCTTCTCCTGGACTCAGCTACTTGAAGGAAGGAGAACCATTTTATCCTCATTGCATCCTAACATAGTGATTTGATTTCTGCAAACATTCATTCATTGGTGCATTGATGTATATGCTTACAGCTCTTTTTCAATGCCAGGTACTGTAATGGAGTAAAAATATGAATATGGCCCTCTCTATACCCTCAGGGAGGAACTCACAGTGTGCTAAAAGAAAGAGGCTTATAACAGACAGGTCACGGGAATGGAGACATGCATAGGATACTATGAGCGCGCAGCAAGGGCTGAGGCAAGAGGCAAGAGCACGTCTCCCCAGGGGGAGAGAAGCTTCAGCTACATCCTGCCAGGAGCCAGGAAGGCCATGCCAGGCAGCAGAACAGCAGGTCCAGAGAGAGGCCCAGTGTGGAAGGTTCTTCAGACAGCCGTGTCAAGAAGTCTGCTTGCGGGGGCTGGGGGGTTAAAGGGGCAGGAGAAAGGCTAGGCTTGACCGTCACGGGCTTGAAATGCATGATTCTGGGAAATACGATTAAACTAATGGATGAGAGTCCCGGGAAGTGAACAGGGGTTTTTGGTAACTATAAATCAAAGAAAGAAAGAAAGAAAAGAATCAAGCTATCTAATGCTTACCAGACAGCTGAAACCTCAAGTCTTTCTACCCTTGCCTTTCCAAGACTTAGAAGAAACTGACCACCCATAAAAGCCAAAGTCAAAGCATGACGGCCTTTTTTTTTTAAGTACTGGGGATTGAACCCAGGGGCATTCTACCTCTGAGCTATACCCCCAGTCCTTTTTATTTATTATTTTGAAATAGGGTCTCACTAAGTTGCAGAGGGCCTCCCAACATTGCTGAGGTTGTTCCCCAACTTGTGATCCTCCTGTCTCAGCCTCCCAAGTACTGGGATTGCAGGCATGCGCCATCACGCCCAGCTAAGACTGCTTTTTTGAGAGAAGCATGTCTCCTCGACAAACCAGATGTGGCCCTGGAGAGCCAGCCTCCAGAGGAACAGGAGGCCACAGCCTAGCGTGCCTCCTAGTGAGCTCAGGTGCCTGTCACTACTGGGTATCCCACAACAGCCACAGTCAAGGCCATTGGTCAGGAAAGCAGGGCTGTGGGGAGCACCAGACGCCCTCCCTGCTAATCTCCCAGGATATATGTTTTCAAAGCCAGGCAAGACCCCTCCCTCGACTTAAAGGCGGTTCCTCGCACTTGAGTCTAAGGGTTGCAAGGAATTAAAACTTCTTCCCCAACACAGCCTCTCAATGGCCCCAGGAGGATGTTCCTGAAAAGCTCCGGAGTCTTGAAGAATCTGCCTTTCAAAGTATGAACCACAAAGCCCCTTTTGGCCATGGCCCCACAATACCCAAGACCTTCCCCAGGGCCCTTTGACATTCATGTACGGGGTTGTGGATTGTGAATGGGGTGAGAAGGAGACATGAAAAGAAAAGTTATATAATTATAACATATGTTATGGTAAGATTGAAGACAGGTGGATAACACTTTAAGAAACAACACTTGTACACATGCGATCCTCTTGGTTACGTGATGTCTAAGTACTGGGGTCCTGGGAGACCATCCCCAGTGAAGACAGTCTCTGGAGGTGTGCCGGGCATCACAAGGAGACCCCAGCAGCTGCTTGAAGTAGAGAGGACTCGCCTTTCTCTATTCAGGGATATGAGTTGCTTTTCCAGGGAGGAGACTGCCAAGTCTATCTCTTTGGTCCCTGCCTGCAATCTAGAACATTCTGCCTTGGGATTTGCACTCAGCTGACTACATAATCACTGAACCCTCTCCAGATGTCCTCGGAACTTTTGATAACAGTGCCAGACTCTTCTTGTTCGCTTGTCAAGAAGGCAAGTGCTCTAAATGTGCTTTTTCTTTTGTACTAGACCCAAAAGCTCAATAGGACAGAAACACAAATTTGAAACCTTATTCTAGTTTTCTACAGTAAAGTGAGGGTAAAAAAAAATCCCATACAGATAATTTATATTTATGAATTAGGGCAAAAGGTCTTTGCTAATTTTCCTGGCATAAGCAATTGATTTTATGAGAGTCTTTCAATCTGGGTTGCTACAGGGCTCAATTACAGTGTTATTTACAAACTTTAGGAGTGTCAGTATTCATCAGATCTCATGAATGATCTGTCTTTCAGCTACTTGGGCTGAGGCCATACAGCATCATGGCTAAGGCTGTGACCTTAGGTGTCAGGCAGAAATTTAGGTCCAAATTTAGCTCTTCCAACTCACTGCCTATGTGACCGTAGGCAGGTAGGTCTCTTAACTGCATGTGCCTCAGTTTTCCCAGCTATAAAATGAGAATAAAAATAGTTCTTACTTTGTTGAAGTATTGCAAATATTAAACAAAGGAAAAACGATAAAATTCTTGGCATAAAGTTTGGGACCCAGTAGTTCCCCCAGTGAATGACAGCTGGTCTCCTAGAACAGGGCCACATCCACAGAGACAGAGTTACATCCACTTGCAAAAGCTATTTGTATGTTTACTGCTGTATTTGTTTTGTCCACATGTCCCTGCATCTTACAAATTCCTTTCCTGTTCTTAAATGGGGAAAACAGTTCTTTCCCTGCTGACTTCCGGGGGTTGTTTTGAGCAGGATAAAGAACAGATACATACAGAGGGCACTTTGCAAAGCATGGAGCCCTGCTCAGCTCAAAGCAGGGGTGGACATCAGACAACAACAGGAAGCGACAGCATCTTGAGGTCTCTCTGGCAGCTGCGGAGGCCTTTGCCAAATATTCCCTAGTCTTCTGCCAGGAGCTGCTCCTGAGCACACAGGAACACGCACAGCTGCGGGAGGGCGCACTTCCGCTGAGCACCTGTCCTAAACAGGATGCTCCCGGCACACAGACCGGCTTCCTGGGAATCCCACTTCCTGTGCTGTCGTCCTGGGCTCCAGCAACACGAAAACTGGGCTTTTATTGCTTCCTCAAAGTGGAAGGCAACAATAGAAATCATTTTTAAAAATAAACTATGATTGTTGGAGCTAACATTTAGTTGATGCTTTTGTGCCAAAATTCCAAACACTTTGAGATGCATGCTCTCATTTGACCCTCATAATCGATGCTGCCTTGAGACCTGGGCAAGCAAGCAGGGTCCCTCCCCTGACCCTATGCCTTCCTTAACAATGTCTAAGTCCCTTTCTGGCAGCTGAGACCAGCTGGGACCAGCAGTACAGTCAGGGTGGGGCCTCCCAGCCTCCTCGTCAGAGCTCTCTCCAGTGATGATGAGCTTCTACATCTCTCCCATGCTCCGTAGGGGTTGACCAGATGCCTGGAGGAGTCTGAGGCGTGGGGACTTTGAAGTGGCTCCATCCAGGGGAGAGGCCTGGCCAGCAACCTCTTCCTCCGGCTGGCATGGCATTTCTTTCCCATGATCGAACAAGATGGGCTACTGACATACTGATTCTGGATGACTCCGATTGTTTATATAGATAGCAAAAAAAAAAAAAAATTGCTTAGTGGCCCATAGATGGAACAAACCTGTTCATAGCCATCTTGTAAGGTGGGTATTCTTCTACATTCCCTACAGAGAGGGGAATTGTGACTTGGAGATACTAACTTCTCAAAGCAACACATTTAGTGAAGAGAAGAACTGGGACTCAAATCCTGAAATGTCCAACCTCAAAGCCACGACACTCAACTAATCTCCCAGATATTCTAATCTGCCTCCACTAAGACAGAGCTATCCCGTGAGGCTCTCTCTTCCCTTTATCCAGGGCTCTTTGATGCTGTTGATTCCCTTGTTCTCTCCTGCCTGAACCTGCTGACAAGCCATTGTCCGGCACACTGCCATTCGACCACAGTGTACCTGGTGTCTCCTTGACTTCCTGTCTTCCCCCACCACCAGACCTCCTCTCTTCCAAGAGCAGTCGCAGACCATTCCAAAATCATCTGATCTGGACCCCTTTCAATAGAAGTATTCAGAAGAAACACCACAGTCATTCACCAGAAAATGTTAGTAGCTCCAGTAGAAAGCTACATGTTTTGCTTTTATCCTTATTTGTGGAATAAAACTTTTTCATGCTCAATAAAGGGATTTTGAGCACCCATCAGACATGGAGCCAATATTTGAGGGAGGTGCTCTAAGCTGCAAGAGGCATGGTCAAACTGGTTCGGAACAAAGTCTTTTCAGGGGAGCTGGTAAGAGTGCTGGGGACAGAAGTTAGGGTTTTTCCATCTTCACTTCTTGCTCCCCTGAAAGGGCTGAGCTTGCAGTATGAAGCGGAGACTGTTGGAGAGTGATAGAGCCAGGGGACTGTCACCATCAGCCTTAGTCAGAATCAGCATCCTGTCCTGCCTTCACACTGCTCCGCTCACCAGCCCCAGCTCTGGTCTCTGTCCCAGCCCACGCTCAGTGTAACCAGGATGAGGTGTCACTTCACACTCACAGGATGGCTAGAAACAAAGAGTCAGATAAGAACAAGTGTCGGTGGGAGGTGGAGAAACTGGAACCCACATATGTTGCTGGTGAGGATGTAAAATGGGGCAGATGTTTTGTCAAATAGTCTGGAAGTTCTTCGGAAGAGTGGGACCCAGAACTTCCACTCCTAGGTATGTGCCCAAGATAATTGAAAACATATGTTCACACAGAAACTTGGACATGAATGCTCATAGAGGCATTACTCAGAATAGCCAAGAGGTAGAAACGACCTACATTTTCAACAACAGATGAAGAGATAAATAAAAGGTGGTGTATCCATACAACGTAAGATGATTTGGCCACAGTAAGGAATGAAGTACTGACACACGCTACACCTTGGATGAACCTTGAAAACATTATGCTAAGTGAAGAAGCAGACACAAAAGACCACATATTATATGATTCTAGTCCCGTGAAATGTCTAGAATAGGGAAACCTATAGAGACAGAAAGTAGACTAGTGATTTCTTAAGGCCAAGGGACAGGGATGGAAAAGTTGGGATGAGGAAAAATAGCTAAAGGCTTCAGGGTTCCTTTTTGAGGCAATGAAAATATTCTAAAATTCACTGTGGTGATGGCTGCTAATTGTCAGTGAATATATTAAAACCTATGGCATTACATACTGTAAATGAGTTAATTATACAGCATATGAATAATATTTCAACAAAGCTGCTAAACCTTCATTGCCACAAGCTGGGCGTGGTGGCACATGCCTGAAATTCCAGTACTTGGGAGGCTGAGACAGGAGGATTATAGGTTTGAAGCCAGCCTCAGTAACTTAGTGAGACCCTATTTCAAAATAAAAATAATAAAATAGGAGGGAGGGTATAGTGCAGAGGTAGAATGCCCCTGGGTTCAATCCCCAATAAATAATAATAATATAATAATAATAATAATAATCATAGCAACAAAACAAAATACCTTAGAATAGGTTAACTCCCTTTCCTTACCCAAATTTAATTCAACCCTATCCCCCCCACGCTGTCCCAGAATTGTCAGGTATATATTATGCTTTCTGGCTTATTTGACTCAATTCCATACATTCATAGGGACCAATAGCCTTCTGCATCACGTACTAATTCAAGGGCTGACTTTGAGCAGTTGGGTAGGTACCATCATCCTTAGTAAAAGAACCATTACAACTTCAAAGTGTGCTGACTTCTGGGGCAAAGGCTCCATTCTCAGCCCGGGCTTTCTCTACCTCTTTCCAGGCAGAAGGATGAGTGGCCACGTTCTAATAAACACCACCGAAAAGAAGCCTCCACAAGTTCTCTCCATATGCAAAGCACTTTCTCTTCCTTTGCTTTTAAAATACTTCACAAGACAAGCCCTCCCTACGCCGCAACACAATGAGGACCTCAACTTTCCTTAGATCGTCCCTTACCACAGCCACTATGCTGCCTTGAATATTTCTTTTCCATTCATCCTTTGTCATAGGAAAAGACAGCAATCTATTGATAGAGATCTTTTCTTTTGCATCGCGCTTCCTATGACTGGTAATTCCTTGTACCCAGTTTGGAGAGAGACACATTTGTTATCGAGATCATAAAATCGTAGACTAAAATACCCTTGGAGCTGAGCTCCATGGCTGTACTTAGGTTACACTCTCCATTTCTCCTGCCCTCACCCCCGTTAATTATATATTAAGGATAGTGTTTCCTCTGAAGAATGGTCTAGATGGTCCTTTATTACGTATGTCAATCACAAAACACAAACAAAAGCCTATGTCCAGAGTGGGTTCTTTTACTTACCAGAAGGAGCACAGCTGTTCAACACATGCTCAGGTGGGCCATAATCCTCGGGATACAGGTACAACAAATGGGTGATGGTGGCACGCCTGGGAGCAGGGGAGGAGGTCCCGGGGACACTCAGGTCCTCAACAATCAGCCTCCTCCTGTATGAGCCCCTCATCTCAGACGAGCTGACTTTGCTCTTCTCAGAGCTGCATAATTTTCCCAGACACTTTAGACCAAGGAAGGAAGGCATCGTAGCCCGATGACAACGGGGCCCCCCCAGAAGCTGTGCTCCCCCGAAGCTCACCCTCTCTGCTCTCCTGGCTCCCTATCCTCTCTTCTTTGCACTGCCCAGCAAAGAAGATTAAGAAAGACGTATTTAAGAGATTACCCTTCAGGAGCTTAGAGCTCCATGTTCTCAGTCAGATGATTAGGTATAAAAACAGCCAGTACCGGGAACTCAGGACTATCAGGCTGAGACATGCATGCATATTTGAGAATAAGATTAATACTGTGTCTAGAACAAGAGAAAGGACAGGGCTCCAATGCCTAATAGAATTCTCCTGCAAATATTCTTAGCCTATCCAACATCATCTGATAAGAGCAGTAAGAATAGGTCTAGGCATATAGACATAGATGGTATAAAATCTAAAAATGCATTATTAGAAAAACAAAAACCTCAGGGTAATGATTCCACGTTCACCCGCATTTTGGATCTCACAGGGGGTGGGGTGGAGGGACCTCAACTAAAGTTTCTCAGCTTCGACTAGCGACAATTGCAGCTCCAGGCCACAGTACGTAATCATTTCATTTCTTCCCCATTTTCTACGGGGGATCCCTCCCCCTGGGGCCATCAGAACCCATTTGCCTCATTCCATTAATCCAGGGCTTCTAATAGTTGTAAAGTTGTTTCATGGGTTTTCTGCTATTGCAGAATCCAGCCGAATCATAGGATGGAGGCAGAATTGTCATGTTTTCACATAGCTCTGTTTTCACAAAGTTATTCACCGGCAGGACCCTCAGGTAATTAAGGTGCTGGGATACAAAGGGCAACCCGGTGATGAGCATTTACCCTCTGATGGCCCCATAGTGAGCTTAAGTACAATATGTACAGTCTACAACCACACCAGAGTCACGAGTCAAAGTGAATAAACTCACACTCCTCCTTCATGGGGCTATGACGTTCAAATTATTACATTCAAATATAATTTCTTTTCATTAAAACCCTTGCACACTTTATTTTCCCTTGCACATCTATTTATTTATTTATTTATTTAGTTAGTTAGTTAGTTAGTTGGTTAGTTAGTGGTAAAGGGGATTGAACCCAGGAGCATTCTAACTCTGAGCTACACCCCTAGCCCCCTTTTTTTTTTTTTTGGAAACAGGGTCTTGCTAGGTTATTAAGAGTCTTGCTAAGTTACTAAGGCTGTCCTTGAACCTGCGATCCTCCTGTCTCAGCCTCCCAAGTACTGGGATTACAGGCATGCACCACCATGCCTGGCTTCTTGCATACTTTAAGTAGGAAAGAATTATTAAGCTGGAAAAATCCTTCAAAGGTAATCTAGAACAATGATTCCCAAATATCCTTGCATAAGAATTCTCTGTAGAATTTCTTTTTTTTTTTCTTTGTGGTATTGGGGATTGAACCCAGGGGCATTCTACCTCCGAGCTACACCCCCAGCCCTATTTTTTATTCTTTATTTTGAAACAGGGTCTCACTAAGTTGCGGAGGGCCTCACTAAGTAGCTGAGGCTGGCTGTGAACCCGGAACCTGTAGTCTCAGCCTCCCAAGTACTGGGATTATAAGCATGCGTCACCACGCCCGGCTTGTAGAATTTCTTAAAATTACAAAATCTAGGGCACTAACCCAGAGCCCCACATGGGATTCTTTGTGGGTGAAGTCCAGGAATGTCCATTTCTGAAGGTTCCCCAGGCAGGGACCAGTATTTGGGAAGCCCTGATCAAACAGCCTCAGCAACGTAGCAAGGCCCTGCTCAACCTCCTCCTCCTCCTCCTCCTCCTGTTTCAAAATAAAATAGGCCAGTTGTGGTGATGCACACTTGTAATCCCAGTACTTGGGAGGCTGAGACAGGAGGATCACAGGTTCGCAGCCAGCCTCAGCTACTTAGTGAGGCCCTCCGCAACTTAGTGAGACCCTGTTTCAAAAGAAAAAGAATAAAATAAGGCTGACTGTGTGGCTCAGAAGTAGAATGCCCCTGGATTCCATCCCTAGTACCACAAAAAAAAAAAAAAAAAAACAGGAAGGTAAGCCTCTGAGAAGCCAAGGGACTTTTTTTTTAACATGCTTTTATTGGTGCATTGGAGTCTTACATCGCAATGATGTTAACATATATGCACACAGCTCTTAGTGTTCCCCCCTGCCTCCCCCCACCCGTATGAAGTACCAAGAATGATGTTGGTATATTTTCACATGAACATATTGTTTATGATAGTGATTCCATTAATTCACTTCTTTCTTGCCCTCCCCCTTCCCTTGTTCCACTGAGGGTTCTCCATTACAACTGGAGTCAGCCAAGGGACTTTCTTACGACAATCCCTGCAGTAGGCAGGTCACAAAGTAAGACTGTTCCTACCCTAATCAGCAGGTCCTTCCACAAAGACTCCAGGCAGACAAAGGGACAAACGAAACCCTTGTTTCTTTGGTTTCTAGCTTCTGATCTTTAATGCGGGATTTGGAAACAGAATTCAGACAACAGAGAATCCAGTTTGCTAGAACTGCTCTAGCCCGATGGGAAGCATATTGGGAAATGGAAGAGTGAGTCTGTCCTAGAGGGTCCCGGCCTGGGGGGAGCTGGGGACAGTAGACACGCGGGAGCTGCCACTACTGAAGTCACACATCAAGATTTCTGTTCCAAAAGTCTGGGAATTAAGCCCTATTTCCAACCTTCTTCTCCCACCCCCAAAGTCTTCCTCTAAAAACTGTCTACAGAGTAGGTTAAACAGTCTGTAGGTTCTATTTCTTGCATGCCTATTTTGAAGAGCCTTAAGATATAAAATGTAAGCTATCCTCTCTATGTTTCCCAAAATGGGGTCTGGGACCAGTTTGTTTAAAATGGAGATCCCCGAGGCTCACCTCAGATCCACTAGTTTCTTTAGGGTGTTTTCCTAGTAAACACTGTAGTGTGGGAGCCTGTGCCCTTCGCCATAACTCTTCACTGTGATCAGTTTCCTACAGCTCTACTCTGCCAACTGAGAACGTGAGCAGCTACTTGATCCTGAGTGTTTATACAGTCTTTTTGAGAAATGTGTAGCCACTTTAAACCACACATATAGACTTTGGATAGATAAAATATTTTTTAAAAATTCAAATCTGGTATCTTCTTAGCTGGACATGGTGACACACACCTGTAATCCCAGTACTTGGGAGGCTGATACAGGAGGATTGTAGGTTCAAGGCCAGCCTCAGCAACTTGGTGAGATCCTCAGCAACTTAGCAAGACCCTGTTTCAAAAATCAAAAGGGCTGGGGGTGTATCTTGGAGGTAGAATACCCCAGGGTTCAATCCTCAGTACCAAAAAGAAAAAAAATCCAGCATCTTCTTGACCAAGAAAAAGTGTAACTATTCCAAGACAAAGCTGTTCTGTCCTCTTGATCCCTAAACTCGTCACACTAATTGCACAGCACTAACACACCTCCCTGCACAGTTGTTGTATCAGCAGCACATACTCAGGCCACCCCTAAATTTTCTGACAAGTTTACACATCCATATGTTTAGTTCAAGAAGCAATTGTACCCAGAAGATGTGGTACGTGCCTGTAATCCCGGTACTTGGGAGGCTGAGAATGGAGGGTTACAGATTCAAGGCCAGCGTTGGCAACTTAGAGAGATGCTGTTTCAAAATAAAAAACTCTGGGTATAGTTCAGCAGTAGAATGCCCCTGAGTTCAATCTCTAGTACCAAATAAAGGAGGAGGTGGAGGAGGAAGAGGAAGAGGAGGAGGAGGAGGAAGAATTGTTTGGCTAGGGATGTAGCTCAGTGGTACAGCACTTGCCTAATATGCCCAAGGCTCTAGGTTTAATCCCTAGCATTGCAAGTATCTGGGAGAATATGAAAAGAAAACATTTCAATTCTTCTTCAATAATGGGATTATATGGAAGAAGTCTGATAAATTTCAAGAATTTTAGGTCAGGATGGCATGTAAACTCAATTGCATCCTGTAGACGGCTGGTGACAACAGAGGCTTTCTTGCTTTTAAACACAACCTAACTACATATAAATGTGAGGATGCCAGCTCCTTTCTCAGGCAGTAGAGCCAGGTGAGAGACCAGATGTTTGGGGCCAGCAGTGACCAGGGCACCTGTGAACTAAGTTCCACCTCCCAGGTGACCAGTATTTAACTGAACCTCCTCCACGGAGTTCAGAGTAAACACCCAGCAGAGGCTAAGTCCTGCCTCACAGCAACCTCTTGCCCCAGGAAAGCACACTGTGGAAACATCAACGCATCCAGTCCTTTCTCTGCTGCACAAACATCAGCCTCCTGCCACGGCCCATGCAAAAATGATAGTCACGACAAT
Organism: Glis glis; assembly: GCA_004027185.1. Classification (NCBI taxonomy): domain Eukaryota; kingdom Metazoa; phylum Chordata; class Mammalia; order Rodentia; family Gliridae; genus Glis; species Glis glis. The sequence continues at coordinate 13,613 of PVJS01024330.1, forward strand.
GACAAAGGAGTACAGTGGGTTTTGTGACACTTTATGTGGTGCTACGACAAGATATCACAATGCTCTACATTACACAGCTAATGATAATTACAAATGTTAACCCTCGCCCAAGAGTTTGCTGACCTGTGCATCTAATCAGATAGAAAGCTCCAAATCCTGCTAAAAAATATTCCAATGTGCCTTAAACAAGCTCTTCTTCTTTTATAAACTATAAAAATGAGCCATCAGCAGGAAAACTCAACGAGGAGCTTCAGGCTGCACCGAGTGGCCCTGAGCACTCTGCCTTTGCATAAATATCTGATGAGATGAACCCCACTACCCAACCCAGAGCCAAGTGTTAGGGGCCGCACAGTGCTCAAGGGATGGACGTCATAAATACTACTCTTCCATCAATTACAGGTCACTCCACGTGGCAATGCCCTCCACATGACCCTGGCCTTTAATTTTATTCAAGGTAATAGTAATTTAGGTCTTCCCTTTTTTTTCAGACAGGTGCTCCCTCTCCTCTTAAATCATCTGCTAAGATCTACCTGCTTCTTGGTAAGAAAAAAAAATTCAGAGAGCAAACCATCAGGTTAAAATGAGTATCTTTATGAAATCCAGCTGTCCAAGTGGTCTGAAGTTAGCCTGTGGTTTCATCAGTAATAACAGGGTTAGTTTTTTGGGATTTTTTAAAATCCAAATAAGCAAACAAATAGCTCAGCAAGACTTCCCCAAACACCAGCAATTGCTCACAATCACCAGGAGGATCTTTGCTGCTAAACAGAAGAGATGAAGCAGAAAAGGTGCTTTTTTATTTTAAATGGAAAGGCCCAAGGAAGGGGTGCCATCAGACTTCCCATTGGAGGTTCTCTCCCTCCAGCCCCTGCAGCTGCTCCCCACCACCAGCAAGTGGCAAAGTTAGTCCTGCATCTTCATCATCAAACCTGGGCAACTCCTCTGCCAAACCTGATGTTTAAGGGGTCTTACCCATCCCTCCAAAGCAGGCTGTGATTTTCTGGGCATACTGGCACAGGCTCTTGTCTGGACAGGGCTCTTCTGCAAAGCCTGCTTCGTCCATCACTCTGCAAGCAGCTGCCTTTCTTCCCGTAATGCCACTCGCCCAAGACCTGCTCCAAACGGAACAAGCAGCCAAGCCCCCTCTTCCATATCATCTCCATTAATAATTCAGATACTACGCAAAATCTGCTGAGCATTCAAGATTGAGAGCACCCAGGCACTCTGAGGACTGAAGCATAATTAGTTTAACAGACATCAAGTGTCTCAAATTACTCCCTGACAATATTCTCTATAGGCAAGATTTCCAAATGGCAATGAGAAGCAGGCTCGGAATGTCTTCAGGGAAGCAGCCACCAGCAAGATCTGCTCAGAGAGGGATCACAGGCCTCCCCTGAGCTCAAACATGGGGTCTGAGATGAGACACTCCCTTGAATCTGCTCCATAGAGTCGGGGAAGAGGTTGCTGCCCACCAGGCCCGGGGCTCTGTCAGCTGCTGAACCTTCTCTATGCCCTGAACACATCTCATACTCTCCATCCCTTAATCTTCTCCATGCTTCTCTCTCTTCTCCAGAAATTCCTCAATCCCCTTTTCATTAGTATCTTCTAAAAGTCTGCCTGTGCTTAAAGATGCAGCTCTAGAGTTACCTCTTCTGCTAAGACTTCCAAAATCACTCTGGCTAAAATCAGTTTCTTCCTCTCTTGTCCCCAGATAGCAGATGGAGCATGGCATTTACCATACCCTGCCTTGTAATAGGGTTACCTCTATGCTGTCTCATTTCCCCTGCCAGCTGCTAAATGTCTGGAGGGCAAGGGTCCTGTCACCCTCCTTCCTTCACCTGGGGCTCTCCACCTGCTAGGTGCTCGATGCCTTGTAAACAGAATTTGACAGTTCTCCATCAGAAGTCACTGTGAAATACGAGCCCCCAATGGTTGGATTAAAGTGTGTTGTATCAAAGACAAAACATAATCCGGCCATTATTCACTGCTTCGCTAGGAGAGGAAAATGTACACATTCCACACCATGTTGTCTGAGAAGTCTTACACAACTGTAAGCTCCTGGTCAGAGCTCTTCTAAGTACCACGGAAGGCACTACATGGTAGGGCATGTCCAGGAGGCCCCCGCCAGCTGTGGCCACAGGAAGCTGTCCCAGGGGCTGGTCATGTAGAAGACAGGTCATCCTTGCTGGTGGGATAAATAGCTGAGCATAGACTCAGAAAACACCAGCATCAGCACTCTCTGCCTGTCCGCTGACAGAGGTGCTGGCCCCGGAGCAGGTGCACAGTGCCTGCCTGCCCTGCCTTCCCCTCTGTGCCTCCCAGGAGGAAAAATGCAGAGGGAAGCGTTTCCAATGGCACAGTCTGAGGTATTTATAATTCATCTCTCTCAACAACGAAAAGCTCCAACTCACTCCGAGAAACCTCACTGTTCATTGTCAATTTACTAGAAAATGTCCAATACCCCCAGATCATCTATTTCCTGACTCTAATCAGGACCTCTTGCTCACTGGCTCCTTTTCTTGCTATCATTCACCTTTTCACTTAAACTTTGACTTCACAAAACTCCCTGTAGTTTGTGGTTACAAGAAGTATATAAGATAGGTAAGGACTAGAACAGGAGACCTAGTTGAAATCAGTGCCATTCTTTTCCCCATCTTTTGTGTCTGTGAGCTAACCTCATTCTACAATCATATTGAGCGCCTACAGTATGACAGGCCAGGTGTTGGCAGCCTTACTGATGAATAAGCCAGGGACTCCCAGAAAGCACCTAGATTAGCAGGAGACCATGCCTAACTATGGTGCAACTTGGTGAACACCACCCCAGTGTATAGCTATGGCAACAAAAAGGTGCGGCTTTGTGTAGAGCTTTGGGATACAGTTAATGGTCCCTATTAATTTTTTATCTTAATGTTTCAGAACACAGAAGTGGTTTGTATTTCACATTTTACATGAACAACTTTATGCATTTCTGCTACATTCCCAACAATGACATGCGTGCACGTACACACACACACACACACACACACACGCACGCACAGGTTTTTCCCTCTACGGAGAGGGCAGGGGACAGGTCAAATGTGTTCCCTTGCGTTCTCTCAAGTCCACACTCTGATTTTATGAACGTTCATAAAAAGGAAAAATTAAGTCAGTCTGGTGCCAGTGAGATTATGGAAAACACGATGTTTGGATTGGGTCTTGAAGAGTGATTTACTAAGAAATTAAGGGGGTGTAGGGAGGGCAGAAAAGAAAGCTCCAAATAGAAGACGTTCCAGAAGAAAGCTTCATTCAGAGCACACGAGATGAAGGGGAGGGAGGTCAGGGAACATGGGTAAGCTCTCAGATGGAAGAACCTCTCCATCCACATATAAACAATGCATTCAGAGAGAGTGTGGCCTAACCTTTGTGCAAGCTCACAGCTTGCCTCTCAAAAACATGCTCGCTGCCACTCTTTCTTGAGAGAGTCCCAGAATTCTGGGAAAACTGCTGGCCCATGTCCACGAGTCCATTTCACACCAATTCATTATCCACAGTCTCTCTCAGCTCTTGTCTGTGCCCAAATACTTTAAAACCGTGAATTTGTTAATCATGGCAGCAATCCCGTGAGGAGAGAGACCCCACTGTTCAGGAAGCCCCTACATCTTAGACTGAGAGACCGGGACCCAGGAGAGTCCTGCTTCCCTCTAAACTCAACCTACTGCCAGAATTAGATGTCTGAAAAGAACCTAAACTCAAAAAGACAAATCCATGGCCTTAATATGAATAAAAGATGGGTTTGGCTATTTTGAAGTCCACAGCTGTAGAAGGTTTTAGAACACAGTGTTTAAATGTGGCTACAGATGGACAATACTTTTTCTAACAATGGAGAACCTTCCATAGTCTGAGCTGATATAGTGACCTTTCTACTGCATCCTTTATCTGGAAGGGACAACTTATTGGATACAAAATTGGCAGGCTCTGATATGAAAATGCTTTCAGGCAGAATCATTGTCCAGGCATCATCCTATTGTTTGCCAAAATAGAGTGTGCAAAAACTACAAGATAATCTCCTGCAGTGTAGAAAGAGAATTCTAGAATAGATATAGTATATATGTATATATATATATATATATATGTATATATATATTATATATGTGTGTATAACCTATAAAAATATCATTTAAGTACTTTAAAATATATGTATGTTTTGAAATGTACACATATAAATATAGTACAAGAGTATTATTTATTAGTAAATAATATATATACATATATATATATATATATATATATGCAGTGTTTTTCTTTTTTACTATAAGGGATGCAAAATCAAGAGTTTGGAGCTGGGCATGGTGAATCACAACTGTAATCCAATACTTGGGAGGCTAATGCAGCAGGAACCCAGGTTTGAAGCCAGCTGTAGCAACTTAGCAAGACCCTGTCTCAAAATAAAAAATTAAAAGGGCTGGGGGGTATAGCTCAGTGGTAGAGCACCCCTGGTTCAATCCCTAGTAACACACACACACACACACACACACACAGTTTGCAGACAAAGAAGTAAACCCCACAGAAACTAACAAAAACCCAATTAACCAGAGGTGAGTACTAAATTTTTATTTACCAATGGATGAAACCAAAGTTGAAAATAAAAGAGGCACATCTTTGCAGACTTTGGGATAAGAAAACCTAGTCCAAATCCTGGCTTTGCTACTTTCTGCCGGGCATCCTCGGGTGAGTTTACTTCTTGAATTTGGCTCTCTCTTCTATAAAATCGATATCATAATAGTATCTCCCTATGTAGCTACTAAAGCCCTTGATAGTTCCTGGTTAAATAGGTGGGTCTCCATAAATATTAATGTACAGGTTGCAAATTAAAACACCCATAGGACTGAGGACAGATATTTTTTAAAAATGGAAGCAGACTGGTCCTGAGATCATGTGAGCATCAGGATATGTATAAAGTCAATTGTATCTCAGTTTTATAAAAGAGAAGTCACAGCTGTGTGTGGTGGCGCACACTTGTAATCCCAATCCTTGGGAGGCTGAGATAGGAGGATCACAGGTTCACAGCCAGCCTCAGCGACTTAGTGAGACCCTGTTTCAAAATAAAAAAATAAAATAGGGCTGGGGGTGTAGCTCAGAGGTAGCACACCACTGGGTTCAATCCCCAGTACCATAAAAAAAGGAGGAGTCACTACTCAGATCCAGGCAATTACTGTTGTGTTACAGTGTTTGTCAGGTATTGCCAGATGTTCAAATTTTAATGTGAAATCACCCAAGTCTCAAACATTTGCAACTAATTAATAAAAGCAAAACAAAACACTGTCCACATCTCCACCTCCCAACAAAATAAAACAAAACAAAGCATATTCGCAGGCCTGCCAGGCCTTCAGGCTGTTAGTCTGGGATCTATGTATTCATTATTGTCAAACTTGTGCTGTAAACTTTCCCACCCACTAAGCTCAAACGAAACAGTTGTGATTTATTTCAGGTACTGGGGGAAGGCAGTAGGGTGCAAGATTTTTAGAAGTAATGGAAGTTTCCACATAAAAGATTCATACCTTCTCATTTGTAAAATCAGATTTTAATCTGCTGTGAACTACAGCAAAAAATGGCCATATCCTGTATTGTCAAGCAATCGACTGTACAAAGTAGCACTTCCAACCAAATTCCACCACTGTTTCCTGGTCATTGATATAAGAATATGCCTCTCCTTTCCCTATTATATTATTTTGTTTATACCTACCCAGATAATCTTTCCTCCTTAACCACTAATAGAATGCTAGTATATATTTTATTCTGCAATTTTTCCCTTGAATTTTTATTTCTTTTATTAAGATATAATTCACATATTAGTAAGAAGCATAGGTCTAAAGTATACAATTCAATGTGTTTTAACAAATTCATTTAACATGCAACCCACACCTCTGTCAAGACACAGAAAACTTCCAGCACCCCAGAACATCCTTGCTGCTCCTTCTCGTTCCATCCAGATCTCCAGTTCTGATTTCTAGCTCTTTTTTTAACATGCTTTTATTGGTGCATTGTAGTCTCACATCACAATGAATATCTATTTGATGTTAACATACATGCACACAGCTCTTAGTGTCCTCCCCACCTCCCCCCACCCATATGAAGTACCGAGAATGATGTTGGTATATTCTCACATGTACACATTATTTATGATAGTAATTCCACTGATTCACTTCTTTCTTGCCCTTCTCCTTCCCTTGTACCACTTCCCTTGTCCCACTGAGGGTTCTCCATTATCAACCGGAGTCCCTTGTGTGTCCCCACTACTCCCTAGGTTGCACATATTAATGAAAACATATATCCCTTCTTTTTTTGTGATTGGTTGATCTCGCTTAACACAATGTTCTCCAGATCTTTCCATTTTCTTGCAAATGATGTTATTTTGTTCTTCTTTATTGCTGAGTAGAATTCCATTGTGTATATTTCCCACAATTTTGTAATCCACTCATCTGTTGATGGACACCTAGGTTGGTTCCATGATTTGGCCACTGTGAATTGTACTGCTATGAACATGGGTATGCATATATTACTGTAGTTTTCTGGTTTCAATCCCTTTGTTATGATACCCAGTAGTGGTATAGCCAGATTATATGGTGGATCCATTCCCAGTTTTCTGAGGAATCTCCACACTCATCTCCATAGTGGTTGAACTAGTTTGCGATCCCACCAACAGTGTAGAAGAGTCCCAATTTCCCCACATCCTCACCAACATTTGTTGTTGTTTGACTTCTTAATGATTGCCATTCTAATGGGGTTAGATGAAATCTTAGAGTAGTTTTGATCTGCATCTCCCTGATTGCTAATGATGTTGAACATTTTTTCATGTATCTATTGGCCATTTATTAATTATTAGAAGAAGGCATAAGTTCAACAGTCCAACATATAGGCACAGGTAGAAACTTCCTCAACAAGACCTCCAAAGCGCAGGAAATTAAAACAAGAATTAATAAGTGGGATAGCATTAAACTACAAAGCTTCTGCTCATCAAAGGAAACCATCAAGAGCCTAAAGAGAAAGCCTACGGAATGGGAGAAGATCTTTGCAAGCTATCCCTCTGACAGAGGTCTAATATCCTAATATCTAGGATATACAAAGAACTTAAAAGACTCTACACTAAAAAAAACAAATAATCTGATCAAGAAGTGGGCAACTGAAATGAATAGACACTTCACGAGAGAAGAGATACAAATGATTTCTAGCTCTTTTCACACGTTCTAGAACTTCGCATACATGGAGCCATCCAATAGGTCCCCTTTTGTCTCTAACTTCTTTCGCCCGATATATTAAGATTCATCTATATCTCTCCTTTAAGTTTTATCCCTAACGTTTATCCCAATGCAAAAATCATAACGTCTCTCCAATGTACTACAAATTATAATCTGAGTGTCACTACCTGACAGTAAACACTCATTCCATGAACTTTTGGAAGTGAGAACAAGTGTGATACTTACCTATGGAGTCAGCCCAAACGCATATGGTGACGTACCATGTACACACGTCAGTAATGGCACATGACTGGGGCAGGTACTGATTTGGAGTGTCTTCTAGTGGCCAGTATGTGGGATGAGTAGACTTCAGACTGTGCCACATTGGAAGGGGCAAAGCTTGGGCTAGGAAATGCATTGGAAGAGCTGTCTCTAAAAATACTGAATCAAAAGGATCTGGAAATGGGGACGTGGCCAATTATGCATCAGCATTTGGGTGGAGGGAGAGGAGGGAAGAGCATTTAGCATAGGCTGAGGTGGTAAGAGAGATGGATAAAGTTTGATGACCAGGAGGCAAGTGGAGAAAGATGAGGTTATCGATAAGAGAAGGAAAACAAGATAGTTCTAAGATTCTCCCATGAATATGTAGTGAGCCATTTCCTTCTCTTTTTTTTTTTTTGCGGTACTGGGGATTGAACTCGGGGGCGTTCTACCTCCGCGATACACCCCCAGCCCTATTTTTTATACTTTATTTTGAAACCGGGTCTCACGAAGTTGTGGAGGGCCTCACTAAGTAGAGAGAGAGAGAGAGGGACAGGGAGAGAGAGAGAGAGAGAGAGAGCTGAGGCTGGCCACGAACTCGGATCCTACCGTCTCCACCTCCCAAAGTACTGGGATTACAAGCGTGCACCACCATGCCCAGCAGCGATTTCCTTCTTACATGGATTCACACACCAGGCTGTACTGAGGATGGGCACTGTGGCTAGGAGTCAACCCCAATGGACAAAGGGCCAGAAATGAAAGGATACAAAGGTGGAAATAAATCTTTACTGTAAGGAGTGACATCAAAAAGAACCCTGAAGATTAGAATCTGAATGACTATCATAAAGTAGAGCCATTTACATAAGAAACAGAGGGAAGAGAATGAGTTTGGTGGAAGGAGGTGATAAAGAGCTAATTCCAGATAATAATAATGATTTTAAGATATCATAAGAACATCCATAGAGTGGTGTCCAGCAGGCAACTGAGAATGTTACTCTGGATCTCAGGGGAGTCCAAGATGGAGGGATAGCTCTGGTAGTACCCACCTACCCAGAAGGTGGGGTGGGTGCTGGAGCCACAGGGTAGATGAAAGAGAAAAGAAATCCCTGAACTATTGGCTCCATTTTTTGTGTCTGCTTTGGGGGAGGCACATCACAAATATTCATGAACTTTTGGCCTTCAAGTGAATACTTCATTTGTAGGTTATCTTGGGAAAAATACTAAAATTGTTCAGTTAGTCTCAAAGTTACTCAAATTGACCTTCTGCACATAAATGCTTGAGCCTCTCAGCTCATCACATTCACTAAAGGATCCCACTCAGCAGTACTTCCTAGCATTCTAATTAAAGACGTGTACATTTATTGATTAAAATTTCCAGTAACACAGCATAATGCTATTACTTGCCCTGTCAAGAAAAGGAGAGAAGCAGTTAAAAAGCCCACTCATCGAAGGTTTCAATTCACCCTTGGATATCACAGAGAATCTGAAAATTAAGTAATTAAACTCACCTAAGAGGATATAAATGTGCAGAAAATGGATCCAGAAACACTGGATTCTAAAGAATATTACTCCTCTCATATTTTAATTATAATATAATTACAATAATAATTATAAATGTGCACCCATTGGTAAAAATGTGCACAGGCAAATCCAAATGTTCAGACCATGGTCCTCATAAAGGCAAGTCGATCAGCATTATTGAGCATTTCTTTGGGCATGCCCCTGCAATACATATAAAACAGAAGAGCAAAGTGCTTTTCTTTTCTTTTCTTTTTTTTGATGAAAACTAAAGTATTCTCTTTAAAGGCTCCCAGCATAGGAGTTCTCAGGACAAAGCGAACAAAAATACTCTGTATCAGGATGAAGTGGGTGGTGGATATCTTCAATAGGACAGATGGATCATATGAAGTGTGTGAGTGTGTGTGTGTGTGCGTGTGTGTGTGTGTGTGTGTGTGTGTGTGTGTGTGTTTCTGGGGTTCTTTTATATATTTATTTTTCAGGAAGAGAAAATGGGCTTGGCACAATTAATTTTTAAACTCACTGGCATATGGAGCAGCAAGGGAGAAGCAGCAGCCTCAAAATAGAAAATGGAGCAAATGGTAATGCCTAAAAATGTAAAAGGCTAGGAAAAGAGCTTTCAAGAATAAAAATTATAGACGGCTTAAGAGATCATCTTGTTAAAAGTTTAAGAAAAACCTAGCATACTTGAAAGATCACAGAAGGATCGCAAAATCCATGAAGGAGACAGACAGAAACAGAGTCAGACCGACAGTGGTTGAAGACCACAGGCCCAATGGTACATCACACATCACTCCAGGTCCCTTGAGCAGCCCCCAGCCCGGTTTCTTTTTTTTTTTTTTTTTGCGTTACTGGGGATTGAACCCAGGGGCATTTTACCTCTGAGTTACACCCCCGGCCCTATTTTTTTTATACTTTATTTTGAAATCTGGTCTCACAAAGTTGCAGAGGGCCTCACTAAGTAGCTGAGGCTAGCGGCGAACCTGGATCCTCCGGTCTCCGCCTCCCAAGTACTAGGATTACAAGTGTGAGCCACCACGCCCAGCTATCAGCCCGGTTTCTATACATCTTCCCTAAATGCTGTCCCAACTACTCTGATGGTTTACCCGCTTTGGAAATCTTCTTAACTCTACAACTCATCTCTGAATTGCTATTTTGCCCCTAAAATCCCAAACCTGATTTATAATTCCCTCAAATTATGTCACACATCAGCTCAGACATTGTGTTTCTCATTTCATTTTTTTCTGGTTCAGAAATAATATACATTCATTAGAGAAATATTGGAAAGCACTGAAAACTACAAAGAAATGGAAATACAATCCTCCCATCCAGAAACCACTATCCATTCTTCAGTGGATTTTCTTGGTGGTTTTTTTTCTATGAATTTTAAATGGAGTTCAGATCACATATGCCACTTCTAACTTTGGTTTCTCAAAACTTTTTCCCAAGGTACTCAAATCTATTTCATTTTTAATGTTAAATTTTTATTGAAATATATCTCACCTACAGTAGAGTTCATAAACCTCAAGTATATAGCTCAGTGAATTTACATATGTGCACAATGACACACTTACCTCCCAGACCAGGAACATAACTAACACCCAAGAAGGTGTCCTTGTACCCCTTCCCAGGCCATACTGCATCCCTGCCCCTCCAGGTTACTATGGTCCTGACTTATCATGGTAGATTCATTTTGCTAGTTTTTGAATTTCAAAGATGATTCCTATAGTAGGTACTTCTCTGTGTTTGGCTGCTTTTGCTCAACACGATATCTGTGTGATTAATTCATGCTGTTGGTAGACCACAATTCATGAATCCATTCACTTGTTTGGGGACATTTGAATTTTTCAAGTTTGTGGTTATTATGAATAAAGCTGCTATGAATATTATTGTAAATGTCCATTAGTGGACATTCATGCTATAGATATATACTATATACATGTATGCATATATACACATATAAATATAGGGTTTAGATGTATGTTTCCTTTTGATGGCACTGTTAAACACTTCCAAAGTCATTTTTTCAGATTATACTCCTGCCAGCAATGAAGGAGAATTCCAGCTGTCCCACAACTTTGTCAACACTTGGTATTGTCAGTCCTTTCAATTTTAGCCATCATCCTGACAGATGTCTAATAGCATCTCAGTGAGGTTTTAATCTGCATTTCACTAAGGATGCTGAGACCATTTTCACATGCTTATTGACCTTTCTGGTTATTTTCTTTTGTGAAGTATTTGCCTTTATGAAGTAAGGCCACAAAGAGAAGAATCGCAGTAATCTTTTTGATTGATGTATGCCCAACTCCTAGCACAGTGACTGGTAAATACTGAAAGTCCAGTAAATAATAGTGAAATGAATGAAGTAAAACAATACCGTATAGACCCTTTTCCCTATGTACATTCTATGTACAGGAAGAAAAAAATTAAAAAGCACTGAGAAAAATATGAAGCTTTAGAAGACAGTTAAGAGAATTAAGACTGTTCTCCAAGGAGCAGTCTTCCTTCCCACCTTTCTTAAAACTGTACTCCAAACTCTTCTGTACCTGGATTTAATCAGCAGAAATTGTCACATTACAGGCTAGTCACTACAAGCTGACTATAGTTGATCAAATAAGCATTAGAGTTTTCTAGCAAAAACCTTTATTTTCTAGCAGTATTCTAGGCTTTCTTCTATCTTCAAATATGGAAAAGAAACATGTGAAGGGCGCTAAGTAAAATATACATGAAATACAAATGAGGTGGAAAAATGACCACTTGAATTCTGTTGTTTCCCAATGGTTAAAAATAAAACATTCTTTGTAATCCCTTTAGTTTCTTTATATAAATCTAGGCCACAGCAGTCAAATAACGTTTTGAAAGTGGCATAAAATCAAATCACTTTAATTAGGCATTTCTTTCCCTTTATTTCTAATTCATCCTCATTTGCTATCTTGCTATCTTGCGCTCTCTCTCTCTCTCTCTCTCTCTCTCTCTCTCTCTCTCTCTCTCAGCTTGAAATCAAACCCAGGGTCTCATGCAGCCTATGTAAGCACTCTACCACTGAGTACACTCCCATTCCTCCTTTTCTTTCTTCTTCTGCTAACAAGAAGAAAGAAAAGAACATTTGCGGCAACTATGTCTTCGAACAGACTTTCAGAGCAGACGTAGTTTGTACCAAGTAATACTTTTGGAAATTGATGTATTTTCAATATCGTTGTCATTCTGACTGAACTACATTAACCTGTTGAAGAATTTATCTATTGAACTACCACACAAATTTTTTCTGACTTCATTTCTAAAATATACCTTGCTAGGCTAAACTAATCTTTATTGCCTTCTAAATCACTGTTCCTATTTCAAAAAGTCTTCCATGACTGACCCTTTCTTCTTTTTTCCAATAGTCTAGGCCAGTGTTCTATAAACTGCTGCCTGTTTTGTAAATAAAGTTTTATTGCAACACAGCCATATCCGTTCATTTGTGTATTGTCTATGGCTGTGTTGAGTAGCTGCAACAAAGGCCATTTGGCTCACAAAGGTTAAAACATTTACTACCTTGACCTTTAGAGAGAAAGTTTGCTTTAGGCTAGTCACACAAACTGTTGGACTCTTAATTTCTTGGATTTTGCTCCATGTACATCCTATTCATTGGTTTCATCTGTGAATCATTTCCTCGAGTTTGGTTAGAAAGGCCCATGAGGGTTAGAATTGGCACTTTTTTCTCTCTTTTAAATCAAGAATTAGTCTTTCAGGTTAATTGGGCACAAGAGTTATTTCATTTAGTCTTAGCAAGCGTTCAGTCTGGCCAACACTACTGCTTCTGCCCTGTGGGTACGGTGGATTGCAACAGTGGCCCTAATTTATCACTCCTCCTGGTATCCATGCCCTTTGCCATATAACTTTGCAGTACCCTCTTACTTTGAGGCTGGACTCAGTCATGTGACAGTCTCTTGCCTGTAGAAGAACAAAGAAGGGACAGTGTGTCAATTCCGAGCTTGGGCCTTGATGGTCACACACGTTTTTGCATGCTCTCTTGCCCTTCCGCTTCACTATGACAAGGACATCGCTGGAATAAATAGCCTGCTGGTCCTAAGAGGACCATGGGAGAGTCATTCAGGAGAGCTACCCCCAAACATGGGAGTGAGCTTGCCAAATGCCCAGCAAGTCAGCTAAAGCGGCTGACCTCAGCCAAACCTGCAAACTCACAAGAAAATGATAAGCCAGGCCTGGTGGTGCATGCCTGTAATCCCAGTACTTGGGAGGCTGAGACAGGGGGATCGCAGATTCGTGGCCAGCCTCAGCTACTTAGTGAGGCCCTCTGCAACTTGGTGAGACCCTGTTTCAAAATAAAGAATAAAAAATAGGGTTAGGGGTATAGCTCAGAAGTAAAATGCCCCTGGGTTCCATTCCCAATACCACATTAAAAAAAAAAAGAAAAAGAGAAAGAAAATGATAGGTGATAGTTGCCATAAACTTCCAGATTCTGAAATGGTTCCTAAAGCTGCAATAACTTACTGATACAAAAGTGCCTTGTCTGAGACTACTTAACAGTGATACATTTCCTTGAAATTTTACAGGCAAAAAAATTAAAAAGTTGTGACACTTTTTTTGTGCTGTTTTTTTTTTTTCTTGCGGTACTGGGGATTGAACCCAGGGGCGTTCTACCTCCGCGCTACACCCCGGCCCTATTTTTTTATACTTTATTTTGAAACCGGGTCTCACGAAGTCACAAAGGGCTTCACTAGGTAGAGAGAGAGAGAGAGAGAGAGAGAGCTGAGGCTGGCCGCGAACCCGGATCCTCCAGTCTCCGCCTCCCAAAGTACGGGGACTACAAGCGTGCGCCACCACGCCCGGCATGTGCTATGGTTTTTATGAAACTGCACTCTTCGAGGTAGTGTACATAAATGTTCCCTGTTATCCAAATATAAAAGAATCAAATAATCAATAAACACTTAGCACATGCTATGTGCTCATTGTTGAGATTACTGCTATAAAAGAGATATAGATATAAAAATCATAGTCTCTAGTTTCAATGCACTTACATTTCTGTTGCAGGTGAAATAAAATGCAAGCTGGAGTATAAGACAATAATTGAGTGCTAAAAGCTACAGAAACTGTGAACTTCTGTGTTCATTTCTGTGGCTTCCCAGAACTCCAAGGAGAACAAGGGAGGAACAACAGCAGACAGGAGGTGTCGACATAATTTGGGAAGCTAGAAAGTGAGTGGACAGTGCTAGAAAGTGAATGGATGGAACAACCAAAGAGAAGACGACTGCAACTTAGCCTGGAGGGAGGCGTCAACTCAGGGCAACCCAGGAGAGGCCCCGGAAGTGAAGGAACCACGTGCCGCTCAAGAAAAGGTTGAGGGATAACACTGTGAACAGGCTGGGTTGACAGTTGACTTAACCCCTGTTTTCCCTTCTCTTCTCTCTGCCAGGAGACTAGCTAACCCTTGCTGGCACCGGCTAAAGATGACATGAGAGGTTGTGCCAATTGGAAGGTCTCTACTTCCTTTCCAGTGTGTGCAGATGGAATAAGGGAAAGGACTATTTCCCTTTTCAACTATTTTGGCTGTGTATTCTGCTACTTAATTCCATCCTTCTAAAACAAAATGCTCACATGGCCATCTCTTGATCTATTTTTTTCTCATCATAGACATTATTGATTTACTACAAAGTAAAGTTAGGATTTAACTTTTACACTCTTAACAATAGATAACTAGAAGTCTAGAAATGGCATACTACAACTTTGTGGGGGGCAGTACTGGAGATGAACCCAGGGGAATTTTTGTCCAAACAGAGCTAGCTTTCCTTCTTCAAGTCCATATTATACATTTATATTAGAAGAGGTAGCTTTGAAATTCACCAAACAACAGTCATGGTAGCAAAGGAAAAAGAAGTTCCCAATGCCTTGTGGCACTGGAAGCCAGGAGGGGTAGAGATGGACGAGAGGTACCCAGAGTGGAGTCAAGATCAGAAGTGATCCATGGGTCAAGTGCGGTGGCCCACGCCTGTAATCCCGGTACTTGGGAGACTGAGACAGGAGGATCACAAGTTGGAAGCCAGCCTCAGCAATTTAGCAAGGCTCTTAGCAACTTAATGAGTCCTTGTTTCCAAATGAAAAATAAAATAGGGCTGGGGGGTGGAGCTCAGAGGTAGAAGCCCCTGGGTTTAATCCTCAACACCACAGAAAAAGGAGGAGAAGGAGAAGGAG
>PVJS01024331.1:0-12615 GCA_004027185.1 Glis glis
AGAGAGAGTAGAGTCAAAGACATCAGCTGCCGGGCGTGGTGGCACACGCTTGTAATCCCAGTACTTTGGGAGGCGGAGACCGGAGGATCCGGGTTTGCGGCTAGCCTCACCTCTCTCTCTCTCTCTCTCTCTCTCTCTCTCCTTAGTGAGGCCCTCTGCAACTTCGTGAGACCCGGTTTCAAAATAAAGTATAAAAAATAGGGCCAGGGGTGTAGTGCGGAGGTAGAACGCCCCTGGGTTCAATCCTCGGTACCGCAAAAAAAAAAAAAAAAAAAAGACATCAGCTAAACTGGGTGTCCTGGGGCATGCCTATAATCCCAGGACTTGGGAGGCAGAGATAGGAGAATCACAGGACTTGAGGCCAGCCTCAGTAACTTAGTGATTCCCTGTTTCAAAATAAAAAATAAAAAGGGCTAGAGGTGTAGTTAGGACGTAGAATGCTCATGGGTTCAATCCCTAGTTCAAAAAAAAAAAAAAAAAGACATCAGCTAGAGGGAGATTTTCAGGTCCTATCTAAGGAGCAGCTACTGGAGGTATATGCATAAGCTGCAGGTAAGATATTAAATCAAATCTTCCAAATAATTCGTAGGCCATATTTACTATTCTGAAAACTTAAAAATATGGAATACATACCTTTTGCTTTTTGTCAAGTAAGTCTGTTTGCAAATATGTTTGCAGTGTTATTTGAGTGTGATCACCAGTTTGGACAAATATGTGTGCCCTTTATTCATGTCTTTTTTGGTGTGCAACTTTTGCAAGTTTTACTATAGATTAGAGTGGAAGAAGTAATTTGTCAGGGTCAAATTTCAGAGGCAGCTGCTTGAATAGGTCTAGAGCTTAGTGTTTTTCTGGCAAATAAGTAAACAGAAAATTTCCATCTTTCTAATCTAATTATTTTGCTCACTCTTGTTTATAGATGTTGTGTCTTTTCTGACTTGCACTTTGTATTTGCATTTCTATCGCCTCATTAATCTTGTTTGAGCCCAAGTAATTAAATGTGCATATTAACACCTTAATCTTGTCCTGTGTTTTTATTCTGTGTTACCAAAACAGGTAATACTCTGGAAGTATTACTCAAATAGCATTTAAGAGACTAAGCAACATATTCCATACCACAAGTGAAATATAGAAGAAGCCATTGAAACCTGTGTGTCTCAAAAAACCTGTAACTTGCGTCTACCTATGTGTTGCCTAATCTGTGATTAGACTCCTTTGCTCTAACACATTATAAGATAAAAAGGAAAAGTGCTAGAAACATAATACTTGAATATAAAAGGAATAATTACATAGGCAGAAAATAAAGATAACCCCCAAATGATTTCTTGAAGTGTAATAAGAAAAAGTAGGCAGTGGAAACTATGTCAGTGGTTTCATTTGTGATGTGTTTTGAAATTTTTATTTCAAATGCCTTGTAACTTAAATGACAAGTACAAATTCATGAACTCACCAGTCAGATTTAATCTTCGGCAAAGTGCTCCAAGTTAACATCTCTATTAGTGAGACAAACCAATGACATGTGCCTCCTGAAATGAGTCACAGCGTCACTCCTGTGACACTCCTGCCAAAAATGCACAGCCTGAATCTCACTGAAAGGAGATGATAGATAAACCCAACTGGAGGGACCTTCTACAGAGAAACTCCTGTAGATTTTCCAATCCTCTTCAAAAATGGCTAGGTCATAAAAGGTAAGGAAAGGATGAAGAATTATCTCAGACTAAAAGAGTCAAAGAGAAAGAACAACTCAATGTCAGAAGTAATCCTGGGTTGGCTCCTGGACCAGAGAAACCAATTCATTTTTCTTTTATGATGAAGGACATTATTGGGACAATTTGTGAAATTTAAAAGGGCTCTTCAGATTTTGTAATTGTGTGTATCAATTTTAATTTCTTGGTTTTAATCCTCAGCAACACACATGGAAGTATTGAGAGGACAAGTTGGGTCACAACTGCAACTTATGTATGTACTGCTTTAGGGGAGGAAAAGTTATACCTTTTCCTCTAACTTCCCAGGTTTCTGTCTGGGGTCCTGCAAATTAGACTGCAAAAGACAGATTAATAAGAGAAAAACAGTTTATTAACACATGCAATGTGCACACATGTGGGGATACTCAGTGATGAATACCTCTGAAGGGTGGTTAGAACTTGGGCTTAAAAAGGACACATAACACATAACAATAAATTTGTAGAGAGATGACAAGACAAAGGAAAAGGGATTAGGCTCCCTTGAGATACCTTGTGAATTGCCACTTACGCAAGGCTTTGTTTGTGTGGGTCCACCTTGAATCCATCTCATGTCATATGCTAAGGTAGTCATCCTCTTCCTGGTAAGGGGAAGTAGGGATATTTCTACAAGGGGAAATTTTCTTTTGCTTTCAGACAGATAGCCAGAGGGCTCAGAGCTTGTCATATGCCTGTTTTTAAAAAATTGCCTTTGGCTCAAAATAATCTTTATGCCAGACTGGCATATTTTGAGGTGGCATACTCTGAATTCCTTCACACTTCAAAAAAAATAATGACACAAGAAAAAGAGAGATGAAGCTACTATTGTAAGAAAAAGACATAAAGCTACTGTGATAAAATGTTGCTGTTTGGGAAATCTGGGTGAAGGGGTATACTTTGCATTCATCTTGGAATTTATATATAAGTCTGAAATTATTTTGAATTATCAGCTCTAAATTGAGCTCAGGAGAGAACATTTTATTTTCTCCAAAATTTCATAACTGCCTCTAAACTAGGGATTCCTAAATAGTAGGAAGGAAACTTTTCTCTCTTAAAGGAAAGGCAAGTGCTTCTGAAATTGCCTTTATTATTACATCAAGTAGCTAAAAATATTTCAAACATTATCGTTTATCCATAGGGAAGTATGAGTCCTGATGTGCTAAAAGATCCAGCTAGAATACAGTGGACCATGGGAAGTATTTTGCTAATGCATGGTCTGCTTAATTCTTATAGAAAGCTAATGCAATATAAAATATTTTATTCACACTGTTCATAAAGCTTTCAAAGGGGTCCTGAACTTTGTTATTGAATGTGCTTTAAAAGAAGAAATAAAAATTTACTGGAAAGTAAAAAATTCACTTTAGAGGGGATTTCCTAAATCATGAGATTGGTCAAGTACCAAAAATATTGGTCGAAGATTCTTTTCACCCCTGTGGATTAGCAAGAGGCGTGTGGATATTGGATTCGCATGTTCTGGATATAAATTTACCCAGACACTGGTTTGGGGATGGTTCAAGCTTTCACTCTAAAATTTTTTTTCTCATAAATTTACATTTGTGCTAATCTTAGGGCCTACTTCTCATTGTGAAACCACTAATTCTTGTTATATATAATTTGGGACTACCTTGTAAATTGTTACTTAAGAGGTTTCCTTAGTCCATTTTGTACCTCTATAGTACAATGCAATACACTGAGTAATTTATAATGAACAGAAATGTATTGTCTTGTGGTTCTGAGATCTGGGAAGTCCAAGAATGACCAGCTGCATCTGGTGAGGGATTTCTTGTTGCATTATAACATGGAGGAAGGCATCTGTGGTCAAGAGACAGCAAGAGACTGAACTCTAAGCCTCAAGCACTTTTTTTTTTGGTACTAGGGATTGAGCACAGGGGCATTCTACCTCCTGAGCTACACACCCAGTCCTGTTTTACTTTTTATTTTGACACAGGGTCTTGCTAAGTTATTAAGGGCCTCGCTAAGTTGCTCAGGATGGTCTTGAACTTGTGATCCTCCTGTCTCAGCCCCCCCCAAGTACTAGGGTTATAGGTGTGTGCCACTGTGCCTGGTCCTCAAGCTCTTTTATAATCAGCATTAATCTATTCATGAGGGTGGAGTCCTCATGACCTAAACACCTCCTATTAGGCCCCATCTCTCAACACTGTTGTGTTAGGGGATAAAGTTTCCAACACATACATTTCGGGGGAATGCATTCAAATCACAGCAGAGGTGATAGGGTAGCTAGTTCCTGTGGCTTAGCTCTTCTGTAGTGTAGATGATTGATTCCTGACTACTTTTGCACAGACTTTTGTCCACTTCATGAGGTTTTGTCAAACTCTGTACTTCCTACCAAAACTTTGGTAAATTGGTAATTTGAGGGGTTTGATCATTAGGCTAATCTAACAAGAGTAATGGTATGCTGTTTTAGAAAGGGGGATTCCTTTCTTGATCATACTCTTCTAATGAATGGACATAGTGAATTTGGATGTCATCTGGTGTCCGTTCTCACTCTTCAGTGGCTGTGGAACCTTAGACAGGCTACCTTCCTTATTTGCAGATTTTGTATTTGAGAGTTCCAATACTTACGAGTGTGTTTTCTTTCCCAGTTTTTAAAACTTCCCATTTGCATGTTAAAAAGTTATGCATCACCAAGCCAGATATCAGTGGATTTTTCTCTCACATTTCTGTCTTTTTCTATTTCAGCTGCTTGAATTTTTTGTTCCTTAGCTCTATCAGGTTTGCCAGACATGAGGAAGTGGAGTGAGCAATGGGAATCTGGTCTGTGCTAAGGCCACCACCCAGTGCCCGCTAATATTTGTTTATTTATTGGTGCTGGGGATTAAATCAGGGGCATTCTACCTCCAAGCTACACCCCCAGACCCCTTTACTTTGTATTTTGAAACAGTGTCTCACTAAATTGCTCAGGGTCTTACTAAGTTGCTGAGGCTCACTTCAAACCTGCAAACCTCTTGTCTCCCAAATATAGGGATTACAGACATGCGCCACAGCACCCAGTGGTTTATATTTAACTCTCAAACCAAAGCTTATGGTGCTTCTGTGTTCATTTGCAGATGAGCAGACTGGGGAAATATTTGAATCTCCCAAAGGTCACCTTCTCAGCTGAAGTTGAACAAGTGGCCCTTCACTTTCTTGTTTTGGCTCTCTTATGGTGAGCGAGTGTTCTTTAATGCCACATTTTTCACATTGTCCTGTCTTTCGTTGGTGATTTCAATCTTTAAAATGGCTCCAAACATGGTGCTGGAGATCTGTCTAGAGTTCCCAAGTGCAAGAAGGCTGTGTGAAAAACTGCATGTGCTACATAAGCGTGAATTACAGTGCCCTTGGCCATGAGTTCAACAATATATATATTAAATAAAGTGTTTTTCAATAGAAAATAAGGCTGTGTTTTGATCAGTTGACAAAAATGTTGTGTTCTTACTCTCACAGGGACCTAACTCTGTATTTCCTTAGGAGCAAGAGTTCACTGTTGATTAATTCAGTGTTTGTGATAGCTTTATAGATCATGACTCCCTTGACTAGTGAGAACAGATTGCATTTAATCTCTGTAACTCTTAGCTTCCTTATAGCTAAGTTGACTCTTTATGTATCATAGAACCAAGGAGAGTAAAAGTGAGTTGCTATTGTTACACCGTGGCAACAGGTGCCTTTAAGGAATGTGTTAAGCAAACTGTGTTGCAGGGCCATACTTTCATATAGCTTCTAGGGAAATTAAATTACTTGTAGTATTAGAGAATAGAGGAGAAACCACAGTGGAGTGAGGGAGCTGGTCTAGGGGAGGGTGGGGAGGAGGAGAATTAATGAAGGAAACACTTCCATTGATGTTATGTATATATGTGAGAATACCATTGCCAATCTCAATATTATGTATAGGGAAGGCGAGGGAGTGGGGAGGGAGCCTGGGGAAGCTCATCAAGTACTGTGTGCATGTATGTCCCTATCACTATGAACTATATTATGATGCGAGACTAAAATGTACCAATACAAGGATATGTATGTAAGAAGAAGATCTGCTTCAAGTGGTTTCATTTTGGCAACCCCCAAATGGATCCATGGCTTGGCATCTTTCCTTTCTTGATATCTGCAAACTAGATTCAAACAAACAAACAAACAAACAAACAAAACAACAAACTTAAGCTCTTTTTATCTGGCCAGTGGTAGATAAACTTGCCATGGATATAGTTATATTGAGCTTTTAGCTTCCAAAAATGTATTAATAATTTCTTGGACAATATGGAGAAATGGGATCCGATTGCTGGTAGGGTTAGATGAGTGGTTGCAGGACACAGCAAAGCCTCCGCTGCCCTCCTCCTCTTTCCTGGGGCTACTTGGGTATCCGCAGAGTTGAAGCTCTGCCAGACCCACTGGTATAGTGGTCCTTAATGGCCAGCATTCATTCTGATTGGACACTGTGCACCCTAAACTGGCATTTGATCTTTTAAATACCATCCCAGGGTATAATAAACCACAGCTCTGGAGAAAAGTAGACTGAAATTGAGCCATCGCCAGACTAGTTCATTGGCAACTTCATGCCTAGTGCTCACGCCCCACATATAATAAAATGAAAAAACAATCATAAAATGAATGCAAGGAAGTCCAACACAGCATACATTTTCCTCATGATGATGACTTCAGTATGTTTTTAGAAATATTAAATAACAAATCATGTTTTATTTGCTTACTGACTGTGTGTTCCTACTTCCTGGTGCTTTAAACATTAGCCTTTTTTGAGCTGAGAGTGGGCCTCCAAAGGCAACCGATAAAGTAGAGAGCTGGGAATTATGGATTGATTCTATTTACATTTTGAGCTTCCATTGGTAGTTGTGTTGGCTCACAGAAAGTAAAAATTGTTTGCACGGCCATTAAGCGTTTATGATAATGTATTGAGCCTTTTAAAAGGAAAGCTCTGCTTAAATTAAAACAGCACCATGAACAAATAAGCTTTGTACTTCTTTTAATAGGAAAAAAGCAAAATACACAACAGAAGAATTTACCACAAAGGTCTAAACTTATTACACTATCATTTTTTGCCATTTGCATTAGTGAAATAATTGGTTTTTGGCTTTAGGGTATACAAGTGCCTTCCTTGGAACAGATCTCCACTAGCGCCATCTTGGGTGTTACACTATTTCGCCTCCTGCTGCACTGTGAATTGCTGACTTGCAAGGCACATGGTGTGGTGGGATTTCGGGAGGAACCATTTACCTGCCCTAGGTGACCTTTCCCTGTAGGGATCACAGCACAGGTGCCACTACTTCTCTAGTGCTGCCAGTCTGGCTCTTCCCTTTACAAGCCTCAGGATACAAGGCTGGTTCTAGCTTCATTTACCATCATTAAGAGCCTGTCTGCCTGGAAAAGATGTTGTCTCCTGATAATCGTTCCCTCTGTTCCATGCCAAGTTGGAAAGAAAGATAATTATGAAAAAGAGTACTGAGGAGAAGCACCAACTGCCAGATTCCCTAATGAGTAAGGGATTTATCTAGAAACACAATGGAAAATTCCCATTAAATGTTTAAAGTAGACTGGAGGGATCAGCAGAAAGTAGAGTGACAATTTTCCATTGAATTATTGCATTTTTATTACTTCGAAATATACTTGCATATGTTTCTCTTAGCCTTGGGGATGAAAGAAGAGTTTATTATTAGTACAACTCTCAATTTAAAAAGGGCTAATTATTAAATTGCTATAACTTTAAAAATGAAATGTTTAGGTTAGGGATAAGTAAATAGATATATCAATGGAAAATTTTACTTTGGATCTGCTTGACTCTGTGACCTTAAAAAATAATAATGGTCATTTATTGAACATTTATTTTGTGCCAGGGACTCATCTGAAGCACTTGGAATCATTTAATCATCCCAGTAACCTGATGAGGTAGCAGTTATCATTCCCACTTTACAGATGGGAAACTGAGGCCCTTTGAGTGTAAGGGATGTATTTTTCCCCCAGTTACCTGGCTAGTTGGTGATAGAAGCAGGATTCCAACCCCCAGATGCTGGGACCTCAGAGTTATGGACGTCACTCTTCTTGTGTCAAGTGCTTTCACCACTGAATTTTTCTTATTCATTTCCTTATTTTTAAAATACAGGATTAGGACCAGATTCCTCATCATAAATCAGAGAGTTTTGTAATTAGAAACTCATTGCTTTTTTTATATATATAACTGAAACCGAGCAGAGCCAATGCTCATCACATACTTTTTGCAAAAGGTCATGAGAATGACTAAATGGTAATTACCAGTAGTATTTGTAGCAATTTAAGTCATTTCAGGAGTTGGTCTTTGACAGTTATTTTTATTAGTTTTAGTAACAGGGACTTGGAGAAGTTTTTCTGGGCCTACATCTCAGTACCTTTCTGATTTCTGTCTGAACAACCCCCGCTTTCCCCTACTCTCTGTCCCCCCTCCCACAATCCTGTCATCTCCCCGGAGCTACTAAATAATCTCACTGCAAACCAAGGAAATCGGCTGCACTATGTAACTCATCAAGGGGGTGATGACTAAATGCAAAAGGTGAGTGAGAAAAAGGAATTTCAGGCAATGAGTGAGAAACAAGCCACTGATTAGGAGAACCGAGAGAGACTGCAGTTACCCTGTGCCTTTCAATCTGGAGGCTATTAAACGCTACATCAGTAGAAAATGTGCAGCTTACCTCTTTGGAAATAAAAGATGCATTTATCAGCACATCATAGGTTCCTCTGCATTGCTTGGAGTTTTCTAGACATAGCTAATTAAAAAATTTAATTATGTACAAGGAAGTTTAAGAGGATTTCCATATATATTAGTGTAGACACTAGCATTCTTTGTTGTCATGCTGAAGTTTGGTGTTTATTGTAAGTAAATTTTCCAGGTAAGTGAAAGCCAAAACTAAGCATGATATAAAAAATTATGATGGAATTGTAACTTTTTATTAAGTATACCTTATAGGCAAGAGAACATATAGTATTGTTTAATGGAGAATAATAAAATGAAAACCCATGTATCTAACAACCCAGCCTGAGACATAGAACATGACCAGTAACTTTCAAGTCCAGATCTAATTCTCTTCTCTTACTCAAGTAAAGATTTTTTTATTTTTGGACATTCTTATTGGTGATTTCTTTGTTTATCATAAGGGTTACATAAATATAAATAGGATTTTTCAACTATATAAAATGGAATTATTCTGCCTGAATTTTTCAGAGCTTGATCAACATTAACATTATGTGTCTGAGATTCACTCATGTCTATACATGTGCCTGTAGTTCATTTTTGCTTTTTTATAATGTATCCCATTTTATGATATAGAATGGTTAAAAAGATTTCTGCTAAGAAGATGATAAATGCTTTTTCCATCACCTAATATAGATAAGCAAGAGTTTTCCTAGATCTATACCCAGAAGAGGAGACTATGTCAAAGACTGTGGAGACTGTACACACCTCTGATTTTACTAGGCAACACCAACATGTTTCCAAAGTTGTTATGCCAACTTAAATTCTCATCAATAGTATATGAAAGTCCCTGTTGTTCCACGTACTTGCCAAGTCTTGGGATTGTCAGAGTGTGTGCATTTTCTATTCTCTGGATTACTTGTAATGCTGGTACAATATAAATGCTATGTAAATAGTTGTTATACTCTATTGTTAAGGGAATAATGACAAAAGAAAGTTTGTTCATATTTAATACAGACACTAGCATCTTAGGCTTAACTACGTAGTACACTAGAGATGTGAGGTGAGCAATACTCAATGTTGAAGACTGAGGATCTGTGAAAAGGTGAGAGGCTACATCAGAGTGTGCCTACATGTCACTTCATTCACGTGGATTCAGCATAGTGTTCATGTGGCAAATTCAAGTTTTGCTTTTTGGAACTTTCTGGAATTAAGGGGAATTTTTTTTTTTTATCTGCAGTTGGTGGACCTGCAGATGTGGAATCCACAGATATGGAAAGCCAAGTGTATTCCTAAGTATCTTGTTTTTTAATTATGAATTGCATATGTTAGAGACTGTTATTTACAATGCTTTGTTGCTGGTATATAGAAATATTAATCACCTTAATATATTGATTTATATTCAGAAACCTTGATAGACTCCTTATTATTACTAATAATGTTTTTGGAAGACAATCATATCATCTCAATAAAGACAACTTTGCCTCTCCAATCCTTATAATGTTTGTTTATTTTTCTTGTCTTATTATTTAGGCTGGGGCTTCCAGTGCAATATTTAACAAAGGTAGGGATATTTAACTACCTTGCCTTGTTTTCTGTTTTGAAAGGAAAGTCTGATGGTTTACAATTGAGTATGATGATTACTATAGTCTATGTGGTAGACATTCTTTACAAAGGAAGTTCTGTTCTGTTCCTAATTTGCCTATTTTAATAAGATGCTTAAAATTATGATTGATGTGTCTTTTGGTGACTTTGATGTCCTCTTTGCACAGGAAAGAGTCACACATTTATAGAGGTCAATCTGTAGTCTGTTATGTTTCCCTGTACTTCTGAGGAAACTAGAGAGAATAAAAGGGGGGACCTCATTAGAATAAGGAGACAGACCAGTAAAGTAGCAAAAGGGGATTGAGGGAGGGAGGAGGAGAGGGAAAGGGGAGTTTTGAGAAGATAACAGACCAAATAATATTATGTGCATATATGAATGAATCACTATCACTCTCACCATCATGTGTAATTATAATGAACCAATATTTTTTTTAAAAAATGGTCTAAAGAAATGTTTTCCCCTAAGTCTGGCCAGTTCTTTCATTCGCATATTCATTTACTAAACATTAATTGAGTACATACTATGTGAATGGAGATATAATGGTGAATAAGACATCTCTGTTCCCATAGAGTTTATACTCTAGAGTAGAATCAGTACAATAAATCAGTAGGAATAGGTAAGTGTTCAATATGGTGCAAAGTAATAGTATGAATGAAGGAGAGGCAGAGAGAGGGAGTGGATGACTAACAATGTGCATGCACTGAGGTGTGTTTGCCAATTTTGTTGGCATTAGGTTACATAGCAAAGGCTTCTCTGAGGACATGACAGCTGGGCTGAGTTCTGCTTACAGCGAGCAAGTCAGCTGTAGGAAGTGGTGTCAATGGCAGGTGGAAAGCAAGGAGGAGTGTACTAGGGGACAGAAAGAGGTAGAGGCCAGAAGACATTGGAGTTGTAAACACTTTTCATCAGAGAGACTTTGCTTTTGTGTTTTTTGTTGATGTAATGAAGGTATGCAAGTGTGAAGTATTTTAGTAGCATGTGGTATCTTTTTGTTCTACTTTTTCAATGGACTCTTTGGTCCGTTATCTGATTTCTGAGATAGGAGAGTAAATTTCTGCCAACCAGTAATCCTGATACTTGGGAGGCTGAAAGGAGGATCACAGGTTCAAGGCCAGCCTCAGCAATTTAGTGAAATCCTGTTTCAAAATAAAAAAATAAAAAGGGCTAGAGCTGTAGATCAGAGGTAGAATGCTCCTGAGTTCAATCCCCAGTATCTCTCTCTCTCTCTCTGTCTCTCTCTCTCATACACACACACACACACACACACACACACACACATACACACACATACACACCTTGATAATAGCAACCCAGGCTTACTCTATTCTTGTTTCACAATCTCCAAACTCATTGACTGATGGGAAGATGGCATTTGTTAATATTTGTGAAATGAATAAAGAATCTCTCTTTCTTGCTTGGAGGAGTTTGGAGAATGCTATCACTGAACTTGACCTGGATCTTTGCATCATCTTGGGAGATGATGCTACGAGGGTTAGTCCAGAGGAAGAGCTTGATGCCTTCCCAGCCCTGAGTCATATCCATGACAGGCTCTTGTGTAAAGGGGGGAGATTCTCAATCTTAACTTTCTGTCTTCAAATAGAAACTTTAGAGCCAAGTAGGAGTGGTTCATGTGCAATCCTACCACTTTGTCTTGTTTTGCTACTGTCTAAACACTTTGAGCTGGGACATTGGCATGAATCTCATTTTCAAAGGGGTCTTAGAGCCCTATTTGTAAAACAAGATTACCAAACAATATCTGCTGGTCTACCACACTGAGACTCTATGTGTGATTAAATGTTATGGGTGCTGAAAAATGTGGCTATGAGGGAGGAAAGGTATCACACTTCCAAGTCATCAGGGTCACTGGGGACACTCCTATAATATACAGGTTAACAAAAACACATAACAAATTTACTTATGTCACACAGGAGCCTTCAGGAATGAAGATCCAAAGACCCACAGAAAACTGTTTTTATACTTATATTCAATGAAGAATGGGTAGCCATAAAGAAATGTATTTGGACAAAAAGGGTCTGGCTTAGTGGTACTAGCTGGAAAAAGGACGTCCAGCCAGGCCTGTGAGCTCAGATTCTCAGCTCCCTGTGTAGCATCTCTTCCTCCCAGGTATAGGGCAAAACCCCTTCTACAATGAGTTTATTATGACCACTATCAGATAAGGTAGGTCAGAGAATTTCTTATGAGCAACTCCTACACAGAAGGGCAGGGGAAAGAGTAATATTTCTAGTCTTTCTGGCTGGGTTTGGGAGACAGGGGTTCTAGTCTCTATGATCTGCCTTGGGGAAAAGGAATTCTAATTTTTATGACCTGCCTTGGGGGAGAAAATGGAGCAAGAGAAAGAAGATCCAGAGAAGGTTAAAAGACCTTGCTTCGGAGACCCTTTCCTTCAGTTCAAAGTATTCAGCATGCCAAAGCACCATACTTTGGGGGATCATTTTCGGAACCCCGACATATCTTTTTTATTTATTTATTTATTTATTTATTTTTTTTGCGGTACCGGGGATTGAACGCAGGGGCGTTCTACCTCCGCGCTACGCCCCCGGCCCTATTTTTTTTTTATACTTTATTTTGAAACCGGGTCTCACAAAGTTGCGGAGGGCCTCACTAAG
>PVJS01024331.1:12715-28892 GCA_004027185.1 Glis glis
GAGAGAGAGAGAGAGAGAGAGAGAGAGAGAGAGAGAGAGACAGGGAGAGAGAGAGAGAGAAAGAGAGAGAAAGAGTGCGTGTGCGCGCACGCGCGAGCTGAGGCTGGCCGCGAACTCGGATCCTCCGGTCTCCGCCTCCCAAAGTACTGGGATTACAAGCGTGCGCCACCACGCCCAGCCCGACATATCTTAATATGTGAGAAATAGGTAATGCTAAAGTAGAATATCTAATAGTTTTGACTAATAATGTTTCTTTTTGTTGCATGTCATGTAATTTGACTCTGAAAGAAAGATGTGCTAGACTGTTTCTTCTTTTGTCTTATGAAAGAATAACACTTACAAAAAATTAAGGGGCAAAAGTAAGGATATTCATACCAGGTGTCATTGTTCAGGCCTGTAATTCTAATGGTTGGGAGTCTGAGACAGGAGGATTGCAGGTTCGAGGCCAGTCTCAGCAGCTTAATGAGACTCTCAGGAACTTAGTGACACCCTGGTTAAAAATTTAAAAAAAGAAATATTAAAAAGGGCTGAGGGTGTATCTCAGAGATAGAATGCCCCTAGGCTTGAGCTCCATTACTAAAAGAAAAAAAAAGTAAGGGTACTCGTCCCAAATTTTTCTGAAATTTTTACTGTCCTTTAGCCTTTTGGAATATGATGCGATTTTCTGTTGGAAATTTGGAAACACCTTCTGGGTCATTTTCTTGACCTTGGGAACTCCTTGGTAGAGAGGTTCCTGCATATGGTAGATTGAAGTGAAATCTTAGTTTTGTGATTCATCTACCAGATGTTTCCCTTCCCTCCCTTCCTTCTTTCCTTCCTTCCTTCCTTCCTTTTTGTGGTATGGGTATTGAATCCAGGAACATTCTACCTCTTAGCTATACCCCCAGCCCTATTTAATTTTTCATTTTGAAGCAGTCTTGCTAAATTGCTGATCCAACAGCCTTACTAATTCAATTTGGGATCCTCCTATCTCAGGCTCCCGTGAACTGAGATTACAGGTGTGGGCCACCATGCTTGGCTTCAGATGTTTTCTTATCAATGTAGTTGTTGTAATCTTTAGTAAGTTGTCCAATGAATACTAGCCTTTCTACATTTTCATACTTGCAAAGCTTAAACTCCTGCACATAGTCGGTATTAGGACAACACTGGAGGGAGAATGATGCTCCTGCTCCTGGTGAAACTTTACTATGACTCTGTCTGCTGGGGAAAAGGTGGTGAGCTGGGATAATTACTTAAGTGGCTGAAGAAGAGAGTGTACTATTGAAGAGAGGACTTTTCAGATGGCCTGCGCTGATTAATTCATTGGTTAGTTCTTTAACTCTCGGCTGTGTCTCAGAAGTCAGATTCTTGTCCTGTGTTGTCTCCCTGGGTTTGAACTTTTATGATCCCTGAGATCAAAGTCTTGATCTTAAGAATGACTGAGATGAGAGGTCAGTGTTTGAAGAAGCGGTGCTTTGGCAGTTCTGAGCTGAACCACAGCCTCTCTTCTGCTTTTGCTAATGGGGAGAGCTTCCAGGTAGCAGGCCACTGCTCTTTTTCTCCTGTGGCTGCTTTGGTCTGGGCCAGCCCTCACCAGAGGGAGCTTAGGTACCAGTCATCCCTGTGAAGCGCTGAAGCTCCTGGCTTCACTCTGCTTCCTGCCACACTTCTACAGGATCTCCTGTAGCAAGCTTGGCAATTGATCAGTGCTCCCCGAAACAACTCCTTTTATTTTCAGGTGTCCTTTCGAAAGACTCTTCACTCTGTGAAGTTTCACAGCCTTTGATTACCGTAAGAATTTAGGACCCCATCATAGAATTTAAAGCACAGAGTGGGAATGTGGCCTAGCATTAGAAGTTATTTCAGTAAGGCTGGATGTGTTTTCCAATCGATGGGAGTAGACAGGAAAGCTGTTACTGCCTTCTTATTCCATACAGGCTCAGATGTAAACCTGTGGGGGTGAAGAGCTTTTTGTTTTGATAAAAGCTACAAAACCCACCTGCATTTCTCACCTTTCAAGTTATGACAGTCATTTGCAACTGTCAAGTCTAAAGATGTTTTGGACACCCATCCACAAATAATCTTTAACAAGTTCCAAGTGCCTTGACACACAAGAGTTTATAAAAACATTCTGAGCTTTGTTGAGATGCTTCTGACCCATCTTCAACAGGATTCACTTGTTGTGTTATTTTTACATCAATGGTGGTAAAAAAGCAAGTGCCATGAAGGGTCTGGCACCTGAAAACAGGAAGTAACCACAAACATGCTCCGGTTTGCTCTGCTTCCTTGAGCAAAACTTGCCAAATGTTAAGATGGTGAAATGACATGAAGAAGACATCTGATTTGACTTGAATGTTTTTCTTCTCTGGAATATCTAAGGTGATTATTCTAGAAAAAAAAGTATTAGGTCAGAAATAAAGCATGCCTCATATAACCTATGAGTTATTTTTCCTATACATTAAAGATTTTAAACAAAAAGAAGCAAACCAAAGATCTCTCTCTCTCTCTCTCTCTGGGGATTGAACCCAGGGGCATTTTACCTCCAAGCTACATACCCACTCCTATTTTATTATTATTATTATTGTTGTTGTTGTTATTGTTATTGTCATTTTTTTTGTGGTACCCAGGATTGAACCCAGGGCGTTCTACCTCCGAGCTACACCCCCAGCCCTATTTTTTATTCTTTATTTGGAAACAGGGTCTTGCTAAGTTGCGGAGGGTCTCACTAAGTAGCTGAGGCAGGCCGCAAACCCGGATCCTCTTGTCTCAGCCTCCCAAGTACTAGGATTACAAGCGTGCGCCACCATGCCTGGCTGTT
Organism: Glis glis; assembly: GCA_004027185.1. Taxonomy (NCBI): domain Eukaryota; kingdom Metazoa; phylum Chordata; class Mammalia; order Rodentia; family Gliridae; genus Glis; species Glis glis. Next base: position 15,513 of record PVJS01024331.1, read on the forward strand.
ATTTTATTTTTAAATAGGGTCTTGTTAAGTTGCTGAGGCTGGCCTCAAACCTATGATCCTCCTGTCTCAGCCTCCCAAGAACTGGGATTACGGCCATGTGCCAGAGCGCCCAGCTTCCAAAGAAATCTCTTTCTCCAACTGAATTAACATTCAGATGAAGGCAAATGGTCAAGAGTGAATCAAACTCTTTAGGAGACCCCTAATTTCAGAATAAGTATGCTTCAATGTTCCAGCTTTTTATCTGGTTTGACTTGAATGTTGACTTTTAGTCATATATTTAATATTATATTTGGGAGAATACATATTCGATATGCAGTCATCTGAGGGTTTCCTGAATTGCTTTGAAGTCTCATTTTATATTAATAAAGGCATAGATGAAAATCAATTCTAGTCTTTGGTTGTAAGGGAAAAAATGTACCGAGGGCTCCACATTGCCATGCTGGGAAAATCCCAGAGATGAAGTATGTCTGCATTCACTGGCCCCTGTGGGGAGGGTACTCCTTTGTGGCAGAGAGTCCTTGACCCAAGGCGGGGTCTTAGTTGGAATTGAATTGATATTCAGAGTTAGGGTTTCCTGATGGATTTGCATTTGTCAGCACAGAAGCATGGGGGAGAGGTGGTGGCCCTGGGGGTCAGAGTCCTTCCAGGGTGTAATTTTCCATGGAAGACTTACCTGGCAGCTTTTCATTCCTTCCACTGGGTCCCAGGCCCTGGAGGTGCCTTCCTTCTCTTTCTACTTCTACCAGTGGTTAGATCCTATGATACCAGAAATTCTAAGATTTTACATTCATGACTTAATCTCTTGCCTTCTAACCCAAAGGCAACGAAGCTTTTCAAGAGTCATCTTCCCCCTTCTATTAAGAAATTGAAAGGAGAGAAGGGAAAGGAGGGTTAGGTGTGTTTTAGAGTGATTCTAAGGGGTTGGGTGCAGAAAAAAAAAGTGGAGAGCAAGGAGACCAAGTTCATGTAGCCGGTTGGCATAAGTGACCCACTGAAATGGGATGGGGGAAGGGTGGAGGGAGAGGGAGAGTCTGGACAGGCGGCCCTGGCTGGGATTTGCAGTCCTTTGTGGACCACATTAAAGACTTTGGATTTAGGCCTGAAAACAATGGGGAGCCATTGAAGGAATTGAAACAGAGGAGCCATTTGACAGTGTTTGTGGTTTCCACTTTGCTGGCTGGGTGGAGGGTAGATCGAAGAAGAAAGAAATAGGATTATGAAGAAGGACTCCCTCATTCTGGCATGAGCACCAGGGCCCCTGGATTACATGGAGGAGGCTGTGCCATGCTGTGGTTAACAGCAGCCTCAAAATTCCAGGCCAACACAACAGAGATTTTGGTCATGAAAGTTGGCTGCATGTCCAAGTGACTATCCAGGGCAATGGTCCTCCAAACTCCATGGACCAGGCTGCCCACCATTTCAACATAGATTCCACCAAGTTCTCTGTGGCAATGGTGGAGAGAACATGGGGGACCATCTCCCCAGCCCTTCAGTGTCTCTACCACTTCCACTCACATGCTTTTGGCCACAGTGAGCTGTATATACAGCTGTGGTCCTAGCCTGCAAGGGGGATAGAAGTGCAATCTCCTATTATGCCCAGAAGAGGAGAAACAGAAAAGCTGGTGTAAAGGTCAACCAGAAACCCACTTCTCAAGGTGAGGAACTCTGAAGGAGACATAGACTCTGGAGGAAAGAGATATTTAGATATGTTGAGATGCTTGTGAGATACCTAAGTAGTTGTGTAAAGTACACAGTTGGATATTTACAGGAAGGAAAGAAGGCAGGTAGGTAGGTTTGGGCTTTGGTTGTACATTTATTGTGTATCTATGGGATCGTATGAGATTGCCTAAAAGAAAAGTCTAGAGAAACTTTATTGATAGAAAACATATCACCTGCTTTAGTCAGCTTTTCTCCTCACTGTGACCAAAATACCAGACAAGAACAACTTAGAGGAAAGGTTTATCTGGGCTCACAGTCCCAGAGGTTCATACCTCAGAAATGAATCTTGTATTAGTAGGTGAGGCTAAGTTCTACTGTGGGTCTGAACAGTACCTCTGTTGCCTGTGTGCTGTGGGGCAGTATGAGTCCCCGCCATATTATAACCATCCCATTTGGGGAGAAACATGGTTGTTTTTGTTCAACACTGTATCCCCAGTACCTGAAAGAATATCTGGCAGGAGTTAGTACTTGGTAATACTTGGCAGAAGGTTGTAACTAATAATTTATATATATTCATCACATATATCTATTTCTTTTGCTTAGCTTTATTTTATTTATTTATTTATTTATTTATTTATTGCGGTACCGGGGATTGAACCCAGGGGCGTTCTACCTCCGCGCTACACCCCCGGCCCTATTTTTTATACTTTATTTTGAAACCGGGTCTCACGAAGTTGTGGAGGGCCTCACTAAGTAGAGAGAGAGAGAGAGAGACAGGGAGGGAAAGAGAGAGAGAGAGCTGAGGCTGGCCGCGAACCCGGATCCTCTGGGTCTCCGCCTCCCAAAGTACTGGGATTACAAGCGTGTGCCACCACACCTGGCTGCTTAGCTTTATTGAGGTATAATAAAATTAATTTTCATTCAGTGAGTATTGACAACTCTATATAGTCATATAACCATCATCAGTCAAGGAACAGACAATTTTTGTCAGCCCAGAAAGTTCCCTTGTGCCCCACCCTCACCCCTGGCTACCCCTACTGCTGTGGCTTGGCTTTGGAATGGCCCCCAGAGGGCTCGTATGTTGAAAGCATGTCCCCTGTTCCGCAGGTTCAATAGTGGGGTGTGGCTGGCGGAGGTGGATCACGGGGTGGGGGCATGGCCTTGGTGACTCTATATGTCCCTGGCCCCGTCCTCTGGCTCTCTCTGCTTCTGGCTGCCATGATGTCAGAGTGGCATCCCTCCACCATGCCTTGCCGTGGAGTTGGCTGACTCTGGACTGAACCTCCAGACCTGTGAGCCCAGACCTTTCTTCCTCTAACTTGTTCTTGTTAGATATTTTGGTTACAGTAATGAGAAAAACTAACTGAAGCAACTGATTTGCTTTCTGTCAATATAGTTTTGCCTTTTCTAGAATTTTCTATAAATGGAATCATACAATATGTAGTCTTTTGTGTCTGGCTTCTTTTAATTCAGCATAAGGATTGGCAGACTTCTCTGTGAAGGTTCAGGTAGTAAATATTTTAGGCTTGCAGACTACATAGTCTTTGTTGGAGCTACTCAACTCTGCTATTTGTAGTACGAGGGGCCTTAGACAATACTGGAAGTGGAAAGGTGTGATATCTTTACCCATCATAAGGGTCACAGCCAACACTCCTATAAAACAAAAGACATTAACAAGAGAAAAGCGTAACATCATTTAATCAAAGTTTTATGTGACATAGGATCCTTCAGAAACAAAGACCCAAAGACCCAGGAAAAACTGTATTTTTACACTTAGATTTTATGAAGAATGGACAACCATGTGGGAATGGGATTAGACAGAAAGAGTATGACCTACTGATAATAGCCTGAGGCCATTTCTGTGAAATTCTTTCCTCTTGGGTATGGGGCAGACCCACTTCTGGAATGAAGGTCTTCAAGGAAGAAGGGAGAAGAGTGACCTTTATAGATTTCATGACTTGCTTTGGGGGAGAATTCTAGTTTCTGTAACCAGCCTTAAGGAAGACGAATTGTGGTTTCTATGACTTGCTTCAGGGGAATAGAGGGGACAGGAGATAGAGGGTGGGAGAAAGTCAGAGAGAGACTTTGTTTCTGAGGCCTCCCAATCTCCTTTAGTTCAAAGTCCAAAGCTTGCAGAAGTGTCATATAAACATCATTTTTCTGAGCTATCGTTTTTCTGAGCCCAACAATTCAGAATTGAATGGGTGCAGTTCTCTTCCAATGGAACTCTAATTGCAAAAATAGGCAGAGGACTGAATATGGGTGGCATGTGCCAATACCTGACTCCGCATAATTCACGTCTGTTCTGTGCATCAGTAGTTCTTTCTTTTCTTATTGCTGTGTAGGCTTCCATTGTATAGATGATATCCCATGATTTGCTTATCAATTCATCAATTGATGGGCCTTTGAATTATTTCTAGTTTTCCTTCCTTCCTTCCTTCCTTCCTTCCTTCCTTCCTTCCTTCTTTCTGTACTGGGGATTGAACCCATGGGTACTCTACCTCCAAGGAACACCCCAGCCCTTTTTAATTTTTATTTTGAAACAGGAATTTGCTAAGGTGTTGAAGTTGGCCTTGAACCTGTGATCCTCCTGTCTCAACCTCCCAAGTCCTGGCATTACTGGTGTGTGCTACCATACCAGGCTAGCTTTGGGTTTTTATAAATGAAACAGGATTATTCATATACAGTTTTTTTGTGTGGACATATGTTTTCATTTTTCTTAAGTTAATCCCTAATAGTTGAATTGTTGGATTATATGATAAATGTATATTTACTATTATTAGAAATTGAGCAAATTTTTTTAAAGGAGTCCTGCTTTTTACTAGAATTCTGGTTCTAAATTCTTGCCATTGTCCTGAGTTCTTGCCATTGTACTGATAGCATAGTGAATATTTATTAGTAGTTACATGTCAGTGGACATAAATGAATCAATGAAAATATGTTGTGTTTATTGTATAGTGTGATTGGTTTTTTCAATATTATTTTTCCAAAGGACTGCTTATTCTATCTTATGGTTTTGCCATATATTATTAAGCCAGTTTCCTATTTTTAAGCCTTAAGATTATTTATAAAAATTTCCTGCTGAAGACAATACATCTTTGTAGATGTATTAAACCTGATAAGGGTGTAGAATGTAACTACTCTTTACTCTTTATAGGTATTTAAAACCAGATAGGCTTCACTAGTAGGTTGAACTGAATATTGGATTGAAATCTTTCAGAAATCTAATCCCACTTATGAATGGGCAGCCACCTTACATCCTCCTAAGTGCGCCATTGCATGCCCACAGGCAGATCCCAGATTTTTTTTTTTTTTTTTTGGCAATACTGGAGATTGAACCCAGGGGCATTCTATCTCTAGGCTACACCCCTGGCCCTATTTTTTATTCTTTCTTTTGAAACAGGTTCTCACTAAGTTGCGGAGGGCCTCACTAAGTAGCTGAGGCTGGCCGTGAACCCGGATCCTCTGGTCTCAGCCTTGCAAGTACTGGGATTACAAGCATGCGCCACCATGCCCAGATCCTGGATTTTTATTCAGAAAAGTTATTTGGGTCTGTTGGGCCCCTAGAGTTTTATACTTTACATGTTTGGCTGAATTAATCTTTGCTTGGAAATTTTTTAAGTAGATGTTTGAAATGTCAACCACAGCTGTTTTTTTCTTTCTTTCCTTTTTTATTTTAAATTTCAGTCAAGTTTCATAAACTTTCACTTAAGCTGTGTAACTTCCCAGTGAACTCTCTTGTACCTGAGTGAATTGATTTGCTATTTAGGTTCTTTGCCATAAAAAGCTCATTAAATGCTGGGACCTGCTACCAAAAAGTGATTATTTCAGTTTTGAGTCCTTGTTCTGAGGCTGTGCTCTGACAGAGCTAGATGTCAATTAAGATTATTCTTGTTAGTGGAAATAAAATGATGTTATCTGCCTTTAAAAGATTCACTCTGTTCTTTCTCTAGGAGGTGGGAGAGTATATTCAACTCACACTGAAGTTTATCCATTCATTAAGTGAAAAGGTACAGAGATAGAGGTCATGAAAAGATCCCCGTTTTACCATACCAGAAATTATGATCTGAGCTGCGGGGTATATTTTCTGCGGAGCTGTCTCTCAGAGGTAGTATTAAGTTGCTGGTTCTATCACAGCCTCAAGAATTGACTCTTTGTCGATTCTGAAAATCTCAGGCCATAACTTGAGTCTTGTCCTTGGAGTCAAAGTGAGAAGCAAGTTTGCAAGTCACAGTATGTAAATACAAGGTGGGAAAGGGGAGCAGTGACCAGTAGTGGAAATGAGTTTAGCATCCTCCCCTCTTCTTCCCTGAGAACCACATTGGTCCTAGAAGCCTGGATTTGCCAGTTCATCGTCAGGGTTACTGGTAGTTGGCTCTTATTCTGTGCCAGGCACTGTTCTAAGCACGTGTATTAAGGTCAGAGGAAGTGCAGTGTAGTGGTTCAGAACGTAAACTTTGGACTGGGGAGCTTGTTAACTCTCCGAGTTCATAGCTGGTTTCTTTGGCAACTCCATCTCTTCATTTTTAGTGTGGGGATTATGATAACATCAATGGCATAGGGCCTTGTGAGGACTGAATGAGTTAATGTATGCAAACTATTTAACAGGGTGCCTGGAACGTAGTAAGTGTTGTAAGTGCTAACTATAATATTATCTTAGTACTCATCCTAAGGAAGCTATGAGCAAGGTGCTTTGGTTCCCCCCACTTTGCAGTTGAGTAAACTGAGGCACAGAGAGCAGTTTTCTGAAAGCCACAAAGCTAGGATATAGTGAAAGTTGGACTTGAGGAAAAGCGGTCTGAGTCCAGGCTGTGGCTGTAATAGTTGTACTCTGCTGCCTTCCCACTTACTGAGAAGGCAATGGCTATGGACGTTAGATGAAATCTGCAGTCGAGCAGTTAGTTCTGCAAGGAAGAGGAGTGTAAAAGGGGTGTAGCTGGTACTAACAGCTTGGACTTTCCCATTGGTTCCTCCAAGCGAGTCTGGAGACTCATTGACTTGATACTGGTCAACAAATTGTCTGGGAGTCCAGCTTCTGTTTGGAATAATCCGGTCTCAGTAAGGACATCACCATGTATTCTGTTATGGAAGCCTGAATCCTGGGTTCCCCTGAACTCCAGCTTCTTTCCCCTTCCCTATCATCAGTTCATTTTTACTTTTTAAGTGCATTGTAAATCTATCACCTTCTCCATCTCCAGTTCCACCTCACCCCAAGCCACTGCGATCAGCTGCTGTCTTACCATCTGCACCTGTCCAACTGGCCCCTTCTAGTCTGTTCTTCCTATAGGCAGAGGTAAAATGTAAATCTGCTCATCTCGTGGCTTGGCTTAAAACATCACCTGCTTTTGCAACAAATCCAGGTCTGTCTCCCTCCAGAACTTAATTCTCTTTCTATTGCCACTTTTTCTTTAGAAAGAGTATAGGAGTTGCCCTTATTTGAAAGGATGAGAAAAGATTCTTCAGTGTCCATGGAATCTGGTGTTTTTTGACCTCACTCATCAAATTCATGCCTCAGATAATTAGGTCCCCGAATCTGCCACCATTACCAGGCCTGTCAGCAAACCCAAGTGTTCCACACAGATTTATAATACCTGATTTGTTTTTCTAGGCAAGGTGAAGTATACTGTAGCCATAAAATGATAAGATGCATGGTGGCCTTTTCTAATTTTTTCCACAATTGCCCTCATCAATCTAGCCAGTTTTATTTTTCATGTTTTGTGGTTGTTTTTATAGTCATTGGTTTGTTTTTTGCAGACAGTCCTTATAAAAAACAGATATTAGCAGGCAGTCCCATGTTTGCTAGAATGGAAGACAGATAAAAAAGAAATTTTAAATTATCAGCATCTTGTTAATGGAAGGTAGAGGAGAAACTAAAGTAAGTTCTTAAAGGTACCAAATCAGCCAGCTGCCAACACTGCAGTGGGGATTCCTCTCTCTGTTTTCCTTTCATCAGCTTTTAATCTAACTACTTCCCAAGGAGTGCAGACAGGTTGTGGGGAAGCTTAGGCTCCAGGGAGGGAGGAAGGAGCATTACAAGGAAATCCACCCATAATGCCATCCTCAGGGTGGTAGGAAGCAGATAGGCAGCCCCAGGATGTAATCAATAATACTGGCTTTTAGAATAGAACTGCACACCTCATTTCCCCCAAATATGTTCCAGGGGCTGCCTTTTAGCACCTCCAGGCTTTATTTACAAGTTAATATGGTAAGGAGACATTCACATTCAGCTACATATCTGTGCTAGAGCAGTCTTTTTTTTAAGCATGTCCCAAGGGATCCACTGTCATCTGGGTGTTTGAGAAACTCCTCACCCTGTGACCATATGTCCATGCTGATAGCATGTACCTGAAGAGTGCTTTGTCTTAAGACAAATTGTACCAAACTTGTGGGGGAACTCAGATAAAAGCTAAAAGGAAGAGGACTGTGTTAGAAAATTTGGGGAAGGGGGAGTTGACAGAGACTCCTAAGGTGAAAAAGATAAGAGGCTTTTTTCTATAGTCCTTTTTTGTTTTGTTTGTTTGTTTACTTTGCTGGTGGGTGTAGAATTGTGCCTTATAACTAAAGGAATAAAATGTAGTTGTGTCTCCAGACCCTTAGAGAATATGTCCCAAGGCTCCAACAGTCCCCAAATCTATGGCTGTTCAAGTCCCTTACATGAACGGTATAGTATTTGCATGTAACCTGCATACACCCCCCTGGATACTTTAAATCATTTTACATTACTCATAATACCTAACTAATATGATGTAAATGTTATCAAATAGTTGTTATACTGTATTTTTTAAAATTCAAATTATTTTTTATTGTTGTATTTATTTTATTTCTTAATATTTTCCATCCATAATTGGTTGAGCTTGTGAATACAGACCCTGCAGATATGGGAGGCAGACGACACCCCCAGCCCTCTTTTATTTTTATTTTGAAACAGGGTCTTACTAGGTTGATGAAAGCCTCTACTTGCTAAGACTGTCCTCGAACCTGCAATCCTGTCTCAGCCTCCCAACTACTGGGATTATAGGCCTGTGCCACCATACCCAGCATAACACATTTATTTAATCAAGGTTTTATGTGACACAGGAATTTTCAGAAATGAAAACCCAAAGACCCAGGGAAAACTTTACTTTTGCTTGGGTTGGATGAAGAAAGGACAGCCATGTGGAAATGGGATTACGTGGAAATGGTCTGATGGAATGACCCCAGGCCGAGGAAGCCCTGCAAGGCCTGTCTGTTCAGATTCTTCTTGGCCTCTCTGTCATTCTCTCCTCCTGGGTGTGGGGCAGGATCCTTTGTGGAATGAAGGTCTTCAATAAGAAGGGAGAAGGGAGAAAATGACCTTTCTAGAGTTTCCTTTCAGGGTTTTATGGCTGGTTTTGGGGACAGGAGTTCTAGCTTCTATGGTTCCCCTGGGGAAGAGGGACTTATGGTCTGCCTCAGGGGAGAAAAGGCAGCAAGAGAAAGGACAGGAGGTCTGTGGGACAGAGACATTGCTGCCTCCCAGGCCCTTCGGCCAGCCTTCAGTTCAAAGACCCCACATGCCAAACCACCATACCTCAGGGTGTCATTTTCTGAGCCCAACAATACTACTGTTATTCCAGCTTTATAAATGCAGATAGAGGGTAAGATCTGCTATGTAACTTTTTCAGAGTCACAGAGCTTTGGCTGTGGCAGGAGTAGCACTAACACCCAGGCCAACCTCTGACCACAGGCAAGCCTGTGTTTATCTGGGGAATGAAACCCACAGGACCTGGGGGAGGGAGGAAAAGACAGAGGCCGATGCCACCGTGGGTAAGCGGGCCATGTGGCATAGTGTTACAAGTTGCCGGTCAGAGTGGCTAATTGTGTGCGTGGCTGTCTCGTGGAAGCAGGCGGAGGCTCAGCCCAGCACTCCCTGTTCTACACAGGGCCTCCCTGTTAATCTGATGCAATCCAGTTTCCTGGGGTGGCCCTTCGAGTTCTGCTGTGGCTGGAGGGAGGCAGAGAGAGAAGTTTCACATGTTGGTTTTTGATCAGCAGGTTTGGAAACTTGGCGTGCTTGGCAGCAGGATGGTGGAGAGGCGCCAGCATTTCCTGTGGCCGGGGTCTGGGTTCTGTGATAGGGAATGGGCCTTAGCTCTGCCTCCTCTGCTGGGGAAAGCTCACACATGCTGCTGAGTGACAGTGCTGGATTACGGGAGGAGGGGCCCAGCCACTGGCATTACAACAGCTGAAAAGGAATTTGAAAAGCAAATATCCAAAAAACCAGGACAAGGAAGGAAGTGTGTGCATTTGTTTGCAAAATAATGAACTTTCCAGTTGAAATGCTGATTCCCAACTTGGAGTAAGCTCAGAGTGAAAGAAAGAGGCCCAGCAGCTCAGCTGAGGTCTCATTCTGTTTTTGATATAATTAAAGGGATCTGGAATAGGCCCTGCTCTCACCTAGAGACTCTGTTTCTATTTCCATCCAATGAGACAACTGAATAGCTGCTGCTAGAAGAAATGCCTGAAGGTTTTCTGTGCAAGGAGTTCTGGATTTTAAAAATGCATCTCTGGCTTGAGTAATCCTTCACATCTTTTTTTTTAAGTCTCTGAGTTTATATTTGAGGTAAGGAAAGAGTGATTCATTCCTTCATTCATTCACTTGTCTAAAAAATATTGAGCTGTTCTTTGCCATACCATCTGGAGAGGACTGGAACTACAGAAATGAATAAGATGTGATTTCTACCCTCGGGGAACTCATATAAACTAATAGGGCAGGGGTAGAAAAGAACACTGGTAGGTCATTATAAGTGCCCAAGAAAGAAGATGGATTCGGGCAGTTACTTCTAGCTTGGGAGGCCAAGAGGTCAGAGAAATCTCTCGGAGGAGCTGGTACATGAGATTGGCTTTGAAGTCTAGATGGGAATCTTTGAAGCTGACCCGAAGGAGAGGAAAGGACATTGGAGGTAGACAAAAGCAGGGCCATGCTCCGGGAACAGCAGCCTTTTGATGAGGAAAGGGTTTGCAAGCAGTGGGCACCAATCTCTTACTTTGCTCAGTTAGGCCCCGGCACGCCTGGAGAATGGTCATGACTGAACAGTCCGGGGCGTCACTCTCTTTCACAGTGCTGTCAGCAGCCACTGCAAAGGGACTGTGGATAAGAGGAAACCAGAATGCCACTTGTGATTTACTGTCATTGAGTGTGCATGGGTGGGGGTGGGGGAGCAGGGATATACTTGCTGGGGATGCACCCATGGTGACTTGGAGGCAGGCAGTGACAGGCTTATATTTCACAGGTCTCAAGTCATCATCCACAGAATTAAAGCAGGAAATTCAAATGACTTACCTTCTGCTCATTTCCACAGTAGAAGCTGCAGTTAACTGAGTTTTCGCTATCTTATATGAATTGGAAAGAGTTACTTAAAAATTTTGGGCTGCTTTCCTGGTGACAATCCCTAGATGCAGGTGATGATAATTCAATATGGGACTAAAGGAAAGCATTTTCTCTGCCATGTTCCACTACATTTCTCACCAAGACTATTTAACAGTTCTTTTTTTTTTTTCCGGAGAAGCTGAGAAGGCAAATAGTTTCAAATCATTATTTCCTAAAGTATATCCCATGAGAAACCAATGCCACAAGATGTTCTGTGAAAAAAAAAATTTTTTGAACAGATATATTTGGGAAATATTGTAGGTCGCATATGGAGATTTTGTAGTACACAAGCATTGCATTAAAAGCCCTGAGAAGTCCCGTAGTGAAAGAGCCTTTTAGCAAAATGCTATAGTGACTAAGAACATGAGCTGTTGGATCAGAGGGTGTGGCTTGCATTTGGGCTGGGCTTCATATGCAGATGCAAGACATGAGGCAGGTTATGTAAGTCTCCTGTCTCAGTTTCCTTTGTTGTGAAGTAGGCTAGTAATGCTACCTATTTCATAAGGTTCTCATGAAAAGTAGATAGTATATGTACTGGCTATAAGTAGCTAGTATTCTATTCACTGTTTTCCAAGAGACTTGACTTTTTTTTGGCATTTCATTTATTATTATCTCAGAGAAGTAGTGTTGTGTGGGAAATACTGGAGTGCGACTAATTCCGGAAATCCATGCATGATTTCTGTTAGCAATACCAGAGAGCAAAAATAGCTTGTAGGCCTCAAGACCTAGCAGATGGATGAGCTCTGCAATTTGGGGAGTACCCAACCATCCCCACCTGGCTGTGAGGTTAGACCATGTAACTTGAATGCATGTTACGTGTATCAGTCATCTGAAGACAGACTATAACTCAGGGCAGCAAACAGATTGGGCCGGGCTGATGTATTAGGGGTTTATTTTCAATCACAACTGGTAGAGTCCTAACTCACACTTGCTTAGCATAATGGGAAATGCGTTCATTTCTATATCTAGGAAGAATATTAGGCTAGCTAAGAGAACTAAGGAAAGTGTTGGGGACCAGAAACTTGGTATAGTTAGAACTCGTCCTCTTTCCCTCTGTGCCATCTCTCCTCTCTATTTTTTTGGGGGGGAGGGGTGCTAGGGATGGAACTCAGGGGCATTCTACATCTGAGCTACACCCCCAGCCCTATTTTATTATTTTATTTTGAAACAGGGTCTCACTAAGTTGCGGAGGGCCTCACTAAGTTGCTGAAGCTGGTCTCAAATCTGTGATCCTCCTGTCTCAGCCCCCCAAGTACTGGGAGGACAAGTGTGCGCCACCACGCCTGGCTCGCCTCTCTGTTTTTGCCTCTCCTTTTTAATTCCTCCCTGTGGCAAAGGGTCCTGCCCCACATGTAGGGGACATCCTACCACAGAGTCAGCTTCTCAGTCCCTGGCAGGAAGAGAAAGCTCTTTCCTCCTGGGCCTCATAGATCAGCCCAGAAGCTGATTTGTCTGGGCCATGCTCCTGTCCCTTGGACCGTCGCTAGTTCCAAGGAGATGGGTGATATCGTTGGCCAGGCGAGGCCCACTCTTGGCCAGCAGCCAGCGGGGAGGCACCTGCTACCCAAAAGGAGAGCTGGGAAAGTTTGCTGGATGGACAAAAAACACCAAAGCTACAAGTGTTTCTAGAGCTGCAGGTGAGAGAAGAGTGCTGCAGCCCAAAGTTACAAAACCGCCCTCACTGCGTTCTCTGGTTATTCACGTTTTCACAGCGAGTTCCCTTTCCTACTGGTTTTTAGCAACTTAAAAAAAAAAAACCCTTAAATTATTTCAACTGATCCTCGCTTTGTATCTCATCTCCCTTTTATGTACTTAATATATTTCATTTCTGGCTATTCTTGTCTATGTGTCAAATTGGTCCACAATGAGCATTTTATTTTTTTTAATGTGCTTTTATTGGTGCATTGGAGTCTCACATCACAATGAACATCATTAGCAATCAGGGAGCTGCAAATCAAAACTACTCTAATATTTCATCTAACCCCAGTTAGAATGGCAATCATTAAGTCAAACAACAACAAATGTTGGCGAGGATGCGGGGAAATTGGGACTCTTCTACACTGTTGGTAGGATTGCAAACTAGTTCAACCATTATGGAGATCATTGTGGAGATTCCTCAGAAAACTGGGAATGGACCCACCATATGATCCGGCTATACCACTACTGGGTATCATACCATAATGAGCATTTTAAAAGGAAGATTAGAATCAGTCACCTTTAGTGCCCTAGTTTCTTTTTTTTTTTAATTTTTTCTTTTTTTTTTTTTTGCGGACCGGGGATTGAACGCAGGGGCGTTCTACCTCCACGCTACACCCCTGGCCCTATTTTTTATA
>PVJS01024332.1:0-28779 GCA_004027185.1 Glis glis
GATTACATTGTGGTTTGATCGGAGTGTGTGTGTGTGTGTGTGTGTGTGTGTGTGTGTGTTGCTGGAATTAAACCTGGGGGCATTCTACCTCCAAGCTACATTCCCAGCCCTATTTTATTCTTTATTTTGAAACAAGGTCTCACTAAATTGCCGAGGGCCTCACTAAGTAGCTGAGGCTGGCCGCGGACCTGCAATCCTCCTGTCTCAGCCTCCCAAGTACTGGGATTACAAGTGTGTGCCATGCCTAGCTCGAACACATATTTTAAAAGCAAGCTGAAGCTGGACGTGGTGGCACATGCCTGTAATCCTAGTACTTGAGAGGTTGAGACAGGAGGATCACAGGTTCACAGCCAGCCTCAGCAACTTAGTAAGACCCTCTGCAATTTATATAGCTCAGAGTAGAATGTCCCTGGGTTCAATCTCCAACACCACAAAATAAGTAAGTAAGTAAGTAAGTAAATAAATAAATGCAAGTTGAAATGGGAGTATCCTGGTACAGATGACCACTTTATCACAAAACAAAAACTTTGATAAAGCAAAGCAATGTTAAAGGATTTATTGTATACTATTTCAAATGTTACTATAAAGCCACATTAATTTAGACTGTGTAGCCGGGCGTGATGGTGCATGCTTGTAATCTCAGTACTTGGGAAGCTGAGACAGGAGGATCGCAGGCTCGTGGCCAGCCTCAGCTACTTAGTGAAGCCCTCCGCAACTTAGTGAGACCCTGTTTCAAAAATAAAGAATAATTTAGGCTGTACAGTAATTATGTAAAGATAGACAGATCAGTGGAACAGAAGTGAGTCCAGGACTAGAACTTTACTACCATGGCATTTATGGCCAGCTGATTTTTGACAAAGGTGTCAAAACATTGCCATGGAATTTCTTTTCAGCAAATGGCACAGTTGTTTATCTGTCTGCCAACAAAATAAGAACTTTTGATTCTTATCTCCATCACACACACGGGATCATGGATCTAAGTTATAAGTACAAAATTTCACCTGGGTGTGCTAGCACACACCTGTAATCTCAGTACATGGGAGCCTGAGACAGGAGAATTGAAGGTTCGAAGACAGCCTCTGCAACTTAGCAAGACCCTGTATCAAAATAAAAAAAATAAGGGCTGGGGGTGTAGCTCTGAGGTGGAATGCCCCTAGGTTCAAACCCCAATACCAAAAAAAGAAAAGAAAAAAGTACAAAACTTCTAGAAGACGGCTGGGGATGTAACTCAGTGGTAGAACACTTGCTTAGCATAACATGAGGCCCTGGGTTCACTCCCCAGCACTGTAAAAATAAAACTAAAAAAATGCAAAAACTTAGAAAACAGGAGGGAATCTTTGTGACCTTGTGCTAGACAAAGTGTTCTAGACACAGCACTAAAAGCATGATCCATAAAAGAAAAATAGGATAAATTAATGTGTATTACATTAAAAATGTTTATGCTTCAAAAGATACTATGCATACAATGAAAAGCCATTTTAATTTTATGAATGAATATTTGCAAATAGGAGAGAATATTTGCAAATCATATATCTGATAAAGGACTTATAGTCAGAATACACAAAGAACTCTTACAAGTCAGTAGGAAGAAAATAAACAACCCAATTAAACATGACCCAAATTCTCAAATAGATATTTCACCAAAGAAGACATGCAAACGGCTAATGAGCATAGGATGACAAGATACTCAACATCACTAGTCATGAGGGGCATGCCAACTAAAACCACCTTGCAGTACCACTTCACATCCACTAGGGCGGCTACAGTAAAAAAGCGAACACCAAGTACACAGAGGACCTGGAGCCCTCAGACCCTCCTGGTGGGAATAGAAAGAGAACAGCCACTTTGGGAAACAGCTTGACAGCTCGTTAAAAAGTGAAACATAAACATACCCAGCAAATCTACCCAAGAATTCGCCCAAGAAATGTACTCAAGAGAAATGAAAACATATGAACCCACAAAAGATTTGTACATGAACTCACATAGCAGCATTACTCCTAATAGCCCCAAACTGAGCACAGTCCAAAGAGCCAGGAGCTGGTGAGTGAGCACACACACCGTGGCATAGCAATATAATGGAATACTACTCACTAATTTATTGATTGATTTTATTTCATTTTATTTTTTTTTTTTTTTTTGCGGTACTGGGGATGGAACCCAGGGACGTTCTGCCTCCGAACTACACCCCCAGCCCTATGTTTATTCTTTATTTTGAAACAGGGTCTCACGAAGTTGCGGAGAGCCTCACTAAGTAGCTGAGGCTGACCGTGAACCCGGATCCTCCTGTCTCAGCCTCCCAAGTACTGGGATTACAAGCGTGCGCCACCATGCCCGGCATCTATTCATAAATTTAAAAGGAATAAAATACTAATACATGCTACAACGCTGATGGACCTCACACACATGAAGCAAAGTGAAAGAAACCAGTCACCAAAGACCAGATATTGGATGATGAATGACACTGGGCAGGAGACAATACTTTTTGAAGCTGGGTAGCAAATACATGTGGTGAATTAAGCATATTTTATATATGCTTATGATGTTCCTTTATACAAAAAAAATTTTATTTTTTTGTGGTCCTGGGGATGGAACCCAGGAGCATTCTACCTCATAGCTATACCCCCAGCCCTATTTTATTTATTTATTTATTTATTTATTTATTTATTTATTTATTTATTGTGGTACTGGGGATTGAACCCAGGGGCATTCTACCTCTGAGCTACACCCCCAGCCCTATTTTTTATCCTTTTTTATTTTGAAGCAGGGTCTCACTAAGTTGCGGAGGGCCTCACTAAGTAGCTGAGGCTGGCCTTGAACCTGCGATCCTCCTGTCTCAGCCTCCCAAGTACTGGGATTACAGGCGTGCACCACCATGCCTGGCTCAATAAAAAAAGTGTTTTAAAGCCCCCAGTTGTGTTTTTGTTGATGATGTTTTAAAATAATCTATTTCAGATTTTACCTGCCACCAACTGTTTTACTGCACACTACTTTCATTGCTATTTTCACACACACACACACACACACACACACACACACACACACACACACTTCGCAGTTTAGAAGCTGTCACTGTTATCCTAGAGCACTTTCTCTCTCGCCTTTCTCTTGCACTCAACTTTTCCCACAGGGGGTCTCTGCACCTTTCAAACACCATCTGCTCGCACGTGGCCCAAGCCAAGTTCCTGTCCCTGAGCCTATATGCAGCTCAGTTGTCCATTTATACCAGCTCTGGAGCTTTGCGATTTTCATTTGTGTTTTAGAAAAAAATATCCCAGTTAGCCTCTTCTATGGTTTAAAAATGCTATCTTTAGGCAGGCCTGGTGGTGCATGCTTGTAATCCCAGGAAATTCCAGTGCTTGGGAGGCTGAGACAGGAGGATCACAGGTTCATGGCCAGCCTCAACAACACAGCTTAGTGAGATCCTATTTCAAAATAAAAATTAAAATAGGGCTGGGGTGTAGCTCAGGGGTAGAATGTCCCTGGGTTCAATCCCCAGTACCACACACAAAAAAAGCTATATTTAAGCTTCCTTCCTGGGACATCTACCAACCCAACCTTTCTGTATGTATATCTCTTTGGGGAATGGATATTTGATAATATTTTATAGGCACTTAGTACACACACACTCAGTTCCTAACATTTTATATACCCTCCTTCACTCCCTTGATTCCCCCAAACTCTTACAACTTGTGGTAGGTGCTTTGTATACAATTTCTTATTTAATTTATGCTTCACAACAACCATAAGAGATAGAGTTATCTCCATAGAATGCATAATAAAATAGAGACTTTGGGAGGTTGAGTCTCTCCCCCAGAGTCATACAGGGAGGAAGTGGTAGGGGACAGGAGGGACACCTAATTTGTTGGACGCCTGAGCCAATGGGGATAAATGAGACCTCGCTTGTGACACTGGGGGTCGGGAATGGAAGGAAGCAGAAACACTAAAGTCGTCATTTTCCCTCTGTTCTTTTTTTTTTTTTTTTTTTGCAGTACTAGGGATGGAACCCAGGGGCATTCTACCTCCGGGCTACACCCCCAGCCCTATTTTTTTTCTTTATTTTGAAACAGGGTCTCACTAAGTTGTGGAGGCCTCACTAAGTAGCTGAGGCTGGCTGCGAACCCGGATTCTCCCGTCTCAGCCTCCCAAGTACTGGGATTGCAAGTGTGCACCACCACGCCCAGCTTATTTTCCGTCTGTTCTGTGCCCCTGACTCGCTAGGAGGACTGAAGTGCCGGGGGAGGGTTTCTACAGGAGTGGATGGCCAAAAACACTCGAATCGAGGTGCAGGGGGGTGTGAGGTGGTGGCTCCCGTAACTCTAAAACTGGTTCTCTTTCTGACGTAACACACTGCCTCTCAAGGAGTTCTTAAAATAGGAGCGGCAGAGTCGACGCGGGGAGGCAGAAGACAATCCCGACAGTATCTGAGAGCTGTTTGTCTGAAGGGAGGAGATTATAACAGCCCCGGAGAGAGCCAATCTCCATCACAGGCAGGATAACTGGTAGGATGATTGCAGGCCTCCGTCCAAAACAAGTGCTTAGACACACTGTTGAGTGGCTCGGGCTGCTGGAACAGAGTACCGGAGAGTGATGTCTTAAATAATGAACACTTGTTTGCCACAGTTCTGGAGGCTGGAAGGCTGAGACTAGATGGCGGCATGGTCAGGCTCAGGGTGAGGGCCCCCTCTTTCTGTTCACAGATGGCTGCCTGCTCCTTGATTCTCCAGAGAGAGCAGAGACGGGGGTGGGAGACAAGATTTCTTATGATTTTTTCTTTTTTCCTAGAACAGGATGAATTCTATCATGAGGGCTTCACCCTCATACCGTAATTGCCTCCCAAAGGCCCCCATATCCAAATGCTGTCACCCTGGGAATAGGATTTCAACACATGGATTTGGGAAGGGGGGACATGGTCAATACATAGTACACATCCTTATGACATTCCAGAACAACAGGAGAAGAAACTCCTGGAGGCTTCTGGAAAGAGGCCTTACTTACAAAAGAGTGAAGGCAGCCAGGCATGGTGGCACACGCCTGTAATTCCAGTGCTTGGGAGGCTGAGACGGAGGATCTCATGTTGGAGGCCAGCCTCAGCAATTTAGCAAGGCCCTCCACAACTTAGTGATAACCTGCTTCTAAATAAAAAGTGAAATAGGGATGGGAGTATAGCTCTACCTCAGAGGGAGAATGGCCCTGGGTTCAATCCCCAGAACCATATACACACAAAAAAAGTGTAGCTCGCAGAAATTGGGAGGTAGAGGGAAGGAGATTGGGGAGTGGTGGCAGGAATTTTTACAGAATGTGGAAAAATACTGTTTATAATAGAAATATCAAGAAATAGATCTTTAGTAGATGTTTAAAGGAGATGGGTGTGGTGGTGCATGCTTGTAATCCCAGTACTTGGGAGGCTGAGACAGGAGGATTGCAGGTTCGAGACCAGCCTCAGTAACTTAGCGAGACTCTCAGCAACCTAGTGAGACCCTGTTTTAACAATAAAAAAATAAGCCAGGTATGGTGGCACACGCTTGTAATCCCAGTACTTGGGAGGCTGAGACCGGAGGATCTGGGTTCGCGGCCAGCCTCAGCTACTTAGTGACGCCCTCCTCAACTTAGTGAGACCCTGTTTCAAAATAGGGATTAAAAATAGGGCTTGGGGTGTAGCTCAGAGGTAGAGAGCCCCTGGATTCAATCCCCAATACCACACACACACACACACACACACACACACACACACGATGTTTAAAGGGATTCAGCTGTGAGAGACAATACACAGACAATGGCCATACCTATGTAGAGATAGCATTTTGACCCACAAGCCGCAGCAGCCTGCTGAGGAAACCCGCCCCTTCTCTATGACAGACCACCCAGAAGCCCACCCGTGTAAGCCAGGCCTGCAGAAAGCCTGGTTGCTATCTCTAATGTCAGTCCAGGGAGCTGAAGAGGTTCTTCTGTAAGGTCAACCCCAAATGGCCAGGACTTGATTCCTGATAGCTTTCCAAAGTTTTGTCTCGACTTCCAACTTCACACCAGCCAAAGAAAGCCAAATAGACACTGCCAGCTAATCACACAGGGGCCCCCTCCAGTTAGCCCGTTACCTCCTCAGGCCAACAGCCGCCAATCAGGCCACAACAGAAGCTTCTCCTTGTTCCCACTAAAGAGCTCTCCTATTCCTTTGCCAACTTTGAGTTTCTGCCAAAACGTGAGTGACGTGGGTGTCTGACTCCCTTGCTGCAGCGAGCTCAGAATAAATAGCCTTTGCTCTCTGCTTTCAGTGGATTCCCATTTATTTCCACAGTTGACTCACAGATGGACCAAAAGATGAGAATATAATAAGCAAAAACTTAATAAAGGAGAGAAAAAATAAACCAACTTCCCACTTTTCATGGTGACAAGTGAATAGACACTATTTAGAGAAATAGATCAAGAAATAGGATGCTTCTTATTATTTGCAGTTATGGGAATATTTCCTTATGACTTACGAAAAGAAAATGGTCAAAAGGAGTTCCCCCTCCTCCACCCCAGGAGTGAAACTGGGATGGAGAAAGGAGGTGGGGTGTTTTCACTCCAGAGCCTTCTAGAATGTTTAGACTTTGGTTTTCATATCAATTCATTACTTTTTTTTTTTTTGCTGTACTGGGGATTGAACCCAGGAGCATTCTACCTCCAAGCTACACCCCCAGCCCAATTTTTTATTCTTTATTTTTGAAATAGGGTCTCACTAAGTTGCAGAGGACCTTACTAAATTACTAAGGCTGGCCTCAAACCTGTGATCCTCCTGTCTCAGCCTCCCAAGTACTGGGATTACAAGCATGTGCCACCATGCCCAGCGTCAACTTATTACTTTTATAATTAAATATATTTCTGAATAGTTGCCTTTTATTTCTCTTGATAAGAATCCTGCTTTCAAAATGTAGATGTGAGCCAGGTGTGGTGGTGCATGCCCATAATCCCAGTACTTGGGAGGCTGAGACAGAAGGATCACAGGTTTGAGGCCAGCCTTAGTAATTTAGTGAGGTCCCCTGCAACTTAGTGAGACCCTGTTTCAAAATAAAAGAATAAAATAGAACTGGGGGTGTAGCTCGGAGGCAGAATGCCCCTGGGTTCCATCCCCAGTACCATAAATAAATAAATAAAAACATAGATGTGAACCAAGTATGGTGGTGCACGCCTGTAATCCTAGTACTTGGGAGGCTGAGACAGGAGGATCACAGGTTGGAGTACAGCCTGAGCAAAATAGGGCTGTGAGTATAGCTCGGAGGTATAATGCTCCTGGGTTCAATTCCCAGTACAAGAAAGAAAGGAAGGAAGGAAAGAAGGAAGGAAGGAAGGAAGATGTAGACACAGAGACCCCCGCAGAGGGGAAGCCAGGAACAGAGAAGGAGCAGCCCCCAGGTGCTGAGGGGGCCTGGGGACAGGCATGGTGTTGATGTGATGATGGACAGCGTCAGGAGGTGATTCGGAAGGACATCTTGATATCTGAACATTCTTTCTCCACACCTTTCCTGGGGACATTTATATCTAATCCAGCAACAGACCTGGAAGGTCAGACCCACAGTAATGCCAATGGATCAGGGTAAGGGGAGTGAATCTGCAGAGACAAGGTAAAAACCAAACTCAATCAACCAACCAACCAACCAACCAACCAACCAACCAACCAACCGAGCAAGATTCCACACCAGGCAGCAAAGCAGGGATTCATCCGCCATTCTCAAACCTGAGTTTTCTAAGGAAAACATTAAATCCACTTTCACTGAAGGTCTAAAATAAAACCGTCTGTTCTGCTTTATGCTTTTGAAAATTGTGATTATTTAAATGTCTGATTCTTTTCCTTTTATATCCCTCGTGGGGGTGGGACGGGTGGTGAATGCTAGAGTCTGAGTAACTGGAGCTGGTGCACGGCTGGCTGAGATGGGGAGCTCACAGGAGCCTGCTGTATTTAAGAGGCCATACAGCTGCCTCTGGTCCTTACCACAAAGAAAGGAGGTGGGGGCCGTTGTTATCTGGGAACTCCCTCTCAGCGGCTGCTGGCTACAGCTCACCAAGAGCAGGCCTGAAAGTACAACGCACATATTCAAACGGAAGGAAGGGCTTGGGTCGCCTGATGGAGCCAGCTGCTGGTGCCACCTCAGAACTGAGGCTTTATTTTTAACAGTGTATATAGAGCTTCGAGGAGCGGTCACTTCTGGCTTATATGATTGTTATAACCTAAACTTTGGGCCAGGAGCGTATCTCAGTGATGGAACATTTGCAAACTTAAGGCCCCTGGGAGGGGATCCATACACCTGTTTATTATTATTTTTAATGTATTATTTATTTATTTATTTATTTTGCGGTACTGGGGATTGAACCCAGGGGCATTCTACCTCCGAGCAACACCCCCAGCCCTATTTTTTATTCTTTATTTTGAAACAGGATCTCACTAAGTTGCGGAGGCCTCACTAAGTAGCTGAGACTGGCCGCAAACCCAGATCCTCCGGTCTCAGCCTCCCAAGTACTGGGATTACAAGCGTGCACCACCACGCCCGGCTTATTCTTTATTTTGAAACAGGGTCTCACTAAGTTGCAGAGGGCCTCACTAAGTAGCTGAGGCTGGCCAGGAACCTGCGATCCTCCTCTCTCAGCCACCCAAGTAATGGGATTACAAGCGTGCGCCACCACGCCTGGTTTACAACTGTTTATTTATCCTCAACAGCACTGCCCGTCTTAATGCACCACAACCCTTGTGACAAGTAATTCACTGCCCCCTCTAATTTCTGTGACTTTTCATGAGACTCGCTTCTTAGCTTTGGGGATGTTTGTTACTGCCTTTCTCATCTCTTACCAAGAAGTCTGTAAGGAGCATGGTAGAAACAGGCTGGAGCAGGTGTCAGGAGGCTTGCCAGAGATGAGTTGCCAACTCTCTGGATCTTCAATAACTAAGCCTCCTTTTGCTTCCTGGTAAAATTCTACCAGGACAACCAGGCATGGCGGTGCATGCTTGTAATCCCAGTACTTGGGAGGCTGAGACAGGAGGACCACAGGTTCAAGGACAGCCTCAGTGGGTAGTGAGACTCTCATTAACCTAGCGAGACCCTGTTTCCAAATAAGAAATAAAATTGGGCTGGGGGTGTAGCTCGAAGGTAGAATGCCTCTGGGTTCAATCCCCAGTACCCCCCCCCACACACACACAAATTCTACCAGGACTTCCTACCTACTCTCTCCACTCTGCTGTTCATAGGCGCTTCCCTAGTGCACTGTGTGACTTTCCTGCTACATCACAGATGTCACCGAAGTGTGTGATCCTAGAGATGGAGAGAACATAATAAAAAATACAGAAGTGAAAGTTCAAACTGTGTGCTACATGGAAACTTAGGTTCCTGCCTCTTGGGTGTGATTTGGGGGGCTCGGTGGACATTTGTTGATTTTCCTGCCCAGCAATAACCCTTCCTTCCGATTATATTGTTGTTCTATGTTGTTGTTTCCCGCTTTCTTTTTACCCCCAACAGTTGGAATCCTTGGCAAATTTAATAGACTTTCTGATGAATCTAACCCAAAGGCAATGCCAGGCCTGGCTTCTTTGAAAGGCAAGTAAGAAGGTCACTGTTAACAGGCCAAGTGGGACAGGGATTGAAATCGAGTCCTGGAGGTTGTTGGCAATCTTTAAAGACCAGTTTTAGCTGAGTATGGTTGTGCGGGCCTGCGATTCCAGCACTTGGAAGGCTGAGTAAGGAGGAGCGCAGGTTCAAGGCCAGCCTTAGTAACTTAGAGAAAATCTGTTTCAAAATAAAAAATAAAAAGGGATGGGAGTGTATCTTGGAGGTAGAATGCCCCTGGGTTCAATCCCCAGTCCAAAAAAAAAAGAGGGAGCAAGAAAGAGAGAGACCAGTTTTATTGTTGTTGTTTTAATTAAAATATATAGCCAGAAGCTGGGCATGGTAGTGCATGCTTGTAATTCCAGTACTTGGGAGGCTGAGACTGGAGGATCCAGGTACGTGGCCAGCCTCAGTTCCTTAGTAAGACCCTTCACAACTTAGTGAGACCCTGTTTCAAACTAAAGAATAAAAAATAGGGCTTGAGGTGTGGCTCAGAGGTGAAATGCCCCTGGATTCAATCCCCAGTACTGCAGATATATATATGGGCCACAAACTATATAGATCTGTCTGACTCAGGATATTGCTGTAACATTTTAGAATACAAAGATCCAGACCCAGGCATGGTAGTGCACACCTGTAATCCCAGTACTTGAGAGGCTGATACAGGAGGATCACAGGTTCAAAGACAGCCTCAGTAAGTAGTGAGACTCTCATCAACATAGCAAGACCCTATTTCATAATAAAAATAAAATAGGACTGGAGATGTGGCTTGGAGGTAGAATGCCCCTGAGTTCAATCCCCAGTAACACACACACACACACACACACACACACACACACACACAAATACCAAGATCCAATCCAGTAAAATCATGGCCCGCCTCTTGCCTTGTGCCCAGCATAGCTCAGTCTTATATCTGCACCTTGCATGGATGCTTTTGATTGGCAGGACCTCAATGGCACCTGGCTTCGTCTGTCATTTTAGGCTTTCTGGCCTCTATTGTACCTAAAGAGAAGCTGTTGGGGACAGATGGAGCTTATCAAGGCGGCCCATGGTCTCTGCCACATCCTGTCTGGGCAGAAACTCCCGGACGCCATATTGGCATTAACCTGCCAGCAAGAAGCCCTCAGTCCAGCTGAGGCGATTGCTCCGTGAGTGCGTGATCATCTTCCCATGCGACATCAGCTAGCCATGGGGCAAATGGGGTGGGAGCACGCGGGCCACCAGGGGGAGCTATGGAGGGCTCTATCAGAAGGAGGTGACATCCGCGGTGTGAGTTGTGAACGCAGGGAGCACGGAGCATCATGACAGGCTGCAAGCATGCAGGGTCCACAGCAAAACTGCTCTGAGTGAGACGGTCACTGGGAAACATGCACCAGAAGACAGCGCTGCCACCCAGCAGGGCCCAAGCCCTGGTGTGTCACGGTCGCTGAGCTGCAGCGCAGCCCAGTGGACTCCGTGTGGTGGCTGAGAGCTATGGGCTCTAAAGCGATAACACAGGTTCAAAGCCCAGCACTGCCACTGACACTTTGGGGATGAAGATAAACTCTCTAAGCCTTCACTTTCCCATTTGGAAGGGCAACGGTGGAAGTGAAATTCACACAAAATCCATGTGCAAGATTGTTCCCGGCAGCCGAGCCAGGGAACCTGCCTGCATCCCTGCTGGCCGGATTCCGCCGCCCACCCACATAAGAAACAGGCAAATGATGTAAAAAGGGAAAATGGATTCTATGCAGTTTGGGGAGAAGCAGCGCGATTGCTTCTCTGCTGATCCTATAGAAGCGCTTTACAGTTTGTAGGTACAAAAGCCAGGTCATATACATATGTAGGTTTAGCTAGGTTGTGCTTAACCAGAGAACAGGATAGTTTTAACCTTCTTGGTACCTGTGCTCAGCATGAGGAAGTTTGTATTCTCCACATGAGGAAGTTCGGGAACTTTCTGTTTCAAGATCACAAAAATTATAGGTAGATGCTATACTTAGATGTTCAGAAATAATGGAGCCCCACTCACTGGGCAACAACAAAAAAAAAAATTAAAGAACTTTCAGCCTAATCTGATCATTCCCACCCCCATTAGTCAGGGCTCTCCAGGGAGGCAGCATTGATGGGGTAAGCATATAGACAAAGGGCATGGTGGCCCACTCCTGTAGTCCCAGTACTTGGGAGGTTGGGACAGGAGGAACGCAGGTTCAAAACCAGCCTCAGCAACTTAGAGAGACCCTCTTTCAAAATTAAAAATAAAATGAGCCGAGCATGGTGATACATGTTTGTAATCCCAGTACCTGGGGAGGCTGAGACCGGAGGATCCAGGTTCACGGCCAGCCTCAGCTACTTAGTGAGGCCCTCTGCAACTTAGTGAGACCCTGTTTCAAAATAATAAAAAATAGGGCTGGGGGTGTAGCTCGGAAGTAGAATGCCCCTGGGTTCCATCCCCAGTACCACAAAAAAATAAAATAATTAATAAAATGGGCAAGGTTGGGTGTGTCAGGTTATTAACATCATCTTCGGGGTTCATCACAGCTTCATCCCTGCAGGGGAGTCCCTTGTCCAGCTGGTTGCTGCGGTCCTGTCATTATCATGACTCTGATAACTGGCATCCGCCTCCTCGGCTACTGGTTCCTGAGCCCTAGGATCCAGCCCCGTATGACTTCCTTGCACTGTGGGTCTGGCTGAGTTTGCGCTGTGTTCTCTATCCAGCTTCGGCTGGGGTCACCTTACCTGGCCATTAGAAGCCTACACAAGCCCAGCCAGGTGTGGTGGTGCACACCTGTAATCCCTGTACTTGGGAAGCTGAGCAGGAGGATCGCAGGTTCAAGGCCGGCCTCAGCAATACAGTGAGACTCTCGGTAATTTAGCAAAAGCCTGTTCCAAAATAACAAAACAAACAAAGGGCTAGGGTGTGGCTCGGAGGAGGGAGGCCTCTGGGTTCAATCCCCAGGTCTCTTGCGCCTGCAGGAGCCTCAGTGGAAACGTCTAGGTTCCATCAGTGCCGCGTGGGGCTCCATGCGTCTCCCTCTGCATGCAATTCTGGGAAAGGAAGAGTTCTTTGTAATCGGAATAATAATCCCATAATTCATCTGCATTAATGAACAAAAAATACCGTGCTGCTAATTTCACGTTGATGGAGCTACTCCCAGAGTAGAGCAGAGGCAGCCAGAGCCACGAGCAGGGAGTCCGACAGATGCCCCCTGCCTTACAGAATGCCCACGCACCTTTCTGGATATTTCCAAAGCTGCCTCCAACCTACTCCTCCAGGGTACAGGGAGAGAAAGGGGGATCCCTGCATCTGCCTTCCTCTTCTACCTTTACCTTCCCTTTGATTCCCCACATTCTCCTGGGGTGCAGAGGACAGGCTTTCTCCTTTCCCCTTGGTATTCCCAGGGGACCACCTCTAACCTATCGGGCTGCGGGCGGCCAGGCCTGGTGCTTGATAGTCTCCTGGGAAGAGATCAAAGGAAATGTGAATCCTATTTCTCCACAAAGCTGGCTTGTGACGCTGTATCTTTGAGCAAAATCCTGTTTTAACTGCCAGAGTGGAGCTTGGCTTCCCTTTCTCTTCTGCACTGGGTTTTACACCTGCCCGTCATTCCCATTCCCCGCCTTTCCTCCCTCCCTAGGGACATCTGTAGGCCAATGGGAGAAGGTCGTGAAAGAGAAATGCAAACGAGGAAAGAATAGTCATGTTTTCTAAAAACCTCAGTGTTAGGAACTCAAGTCCCTTCTGTGCTGGGACTGGATAAGCAGGTGGACTTGGCGGGGGTGGGGTGGGGTGCGGGGTCATGACATTGCTGAGGAGGACAGAGAATCCAAGGTTGGGCATGTCAGGGAATAACATCATCTTTGGGGTTCATCACAGTTTGATCCAGGGCAGGTGCTGCCAGACATTTTCTGTTCTCTCCTGTTAGCTGCAGAGGATGAGGATGCAAATGTAGCCCCAGCCTAGGACCAAGACCCACCCACAGCTGCCCCGCTCCCTGTGGTCCCTCTCCCCCAGCTCTCCCTTGAGCTCAGTATCTTTGCTGTCCCCCCCTTCCCTGACCATTTCCCCATTTGCTGCTTTTTAAAAACAAATGACTAGTCAGGCATGTAATCCAAGTACTTGGAAGGCTGAGATAGGAAGATGGAAGGTTCAAGGCCAGCCTCAGCAACTTAGCAAGACCCTCAGTAACTTAGTGAAATCCTGTTTCAAAATAAAACAGGGGGGTGTCACACAGATGTAGAATGTTCCTGGTACAAAATCCCTAGTACAAACAAACAAACAAACAGAAAAAAAACCCACACACACTCAAAAGATAAAGACCCTCTTAGATGTTTTATTGTGGAGAGTTTTAAACAAGTATTGAGTATAATGAACCCTCAGGTATTCATTACCAGCTTTAACATTGATCAACTCATGGCCAATCTTATTTATCTTAATATATTCAACCCCAATTACTTTGCAGGAAATAGCCATCCTATCATTCTTTCTTTTAATAAGCTTTTAAATATCCCCTTTGATAATTTGCCATCTTACCTAAAATGCTTAAGTCCTTCACTCAGTACCTAGTCCAGATCCATATTTAGTTGCGTGAAGTTCAGACTTGTCATTCTAATTCCATTCCAGCCAAGCATGGTGGCACACGTTTGTAATCCCAGTACTTGGGAGGCTGAAACAGGAGGACTGCAAGTTTGAGGACAGCCTCACTGGTAATCCCAATACAGACAGTCTCTCCTGGCCAGTCCTCTGTGCCCGAGCATCCCCCTGGTCTCTTCTATCTATGTTCCCATTCCCTCCTCTTGTTAAGACAGCAGTCAGATTGGATTAGGGCCATCCTAAGAGCATCATGTAACTTCATCACCTCTTTAATCATCTGGTGTTCAAATACAGTCACATTCTGAGGGACTGGGGGCTTAGAACTTCAACACGTGAGCCGGGCATGGTGGCGCACGCTTGTAATCCCAGTACTTGGGAGGCTGAGACAGGAGGATCGCAGGTTCACAGCCAGCCTCCGCTACTTAGGGAGGCCCTCCACAACTTAGTGAGACCCTGTTTCAAAATAAAGAATAAAAAAATAGGGCTGGGGTTGTAGCTCAGAGGTCGAATGCCCTTGGGTTCAATCCCCAGTACCACAAAAATAAATAAATAAATAAATTAGTTAATTAATTAAAAATAGGGCTGGGGGTGTAGATCAGAGGTAGAGTACCCCTGGGTTCAATCTCCAGTGTCACAAAAAAAAAAAACATTCAAATGTCACATCTTTCTAGGTACTCCACATATATCTTTGGTTAAGGGAAGAGTTCTTTAGAATTGGTATGAAAATCCCATAATTTACCTGCTTTAAATAAGCAAAAACATACAAATGTACAAGTGTTTTTTAAAAAGCAGATGCTTTGAAAGCACTTGGTTTCTTTTTGTAGTGCTGGGGATTGGACCCAGTGTAAGTGTTCTATCACTGAGCTACATCCCTCAGCCCCCTGAAAGCACCGTGAAGTGGTTAAAAGTTGCTGCTTCTTTTTTTGGGGGGGAGGGGAGAGGGTACGAGGGCTTGAACCCAGGGGCATTCTACCTCTGAGCTACAACCCCAGCCCTATTTTATTTTTTATTTTGACACTGGGTCTCACTAAGTTACCCTGTACTGTCCTTGAACCTGCGATCCTCCTGTCTCAGCCCCCCAAGTACTGGGATTACAGGCGTGCACCACCACACCCGGCTAAAAGTTGCTTCTTGTTAGTAGTTAACATTTCTGCTCCCATCCCCTGTGATATTTATTTAATTAGTTTGCTTAGCAAACCCTGTCTGTGCAGCCCAGCTAAGAAAACTTCTCCCCAGCTCTAGTGTGAGCCAGTGAGGGTGTACCTATTTTTGCATGGCTTTTCTCAAGTGGAAAGTCCATACACCTCTACAGTTTTTCAGGGCTAATTAATTGGGAAGACTGGGAGTATGTGAAGAGCAGAGAATGACAGCTTCATTTCTCAGGTGGATCTGAACTTGCTCCTGCATGGGGACCAATTTTTCTTCTCTGCTCTTTTATAAGTGTAACAGGGGAGTCATCAGTGGGAGCCTGGATTCTTGGCTCCCACACGGGTAGAAGTGGCCACAGAGAGACCAACTGTGCTCCTCACAGAAGTTGGTCCAGCAGAAGAACTCCAGGGCCTGCTCTTTGCTGAGCCACAATTTCCTAGGATGATGACCATAGTGGCTTTGTAGTTTGTCTCTAAATTCTGAACATACCCTTACTAGTATAGTAGCTTTTTTTTTTTTTTTTTTTTTTTGCTGTACTGAGGATTGAACCCAAGGGAGCTCTACCTCTGGGGTACATCCCCCAAGCATTTATTTATTTATTTATTCATTTATTTATTTATACTACAGATGGAACCCAGAGGCCTTCTACCTCCAGATTATACTCCTAGACCTATTTTATTTTTTATTTGGAAACAGGGTCTCACTAAGTTGCTGAGAGCCTTACTAAGTTGCTGAGGCCGGCTTCGAACCTGCAATCCTCCTTGTCTCAGCCCCCCAAGTATTGGGATTACAAGCGTGCACCACCACGCCTGGCTTATTTTTTATTTTGAAACAGGGTCTCACTAAATCGATGAGAGTCTTGCTAAGTTGCTGAGGCTGGTCTCGAGCATGCGATCCCCCTGTCTCAGCTTCCCAAGTATTGGTGTGTGCCATCATGCCTGGCATAGAGTAGCCAATTTTTAAGGGAACAAATGACGAGGCAGGTGACCTGGCCTACGTGTTTAGTGTTGAAATATGACACATTCCCAAACAGGCCTCAGGCTTAAGAGCTGTGCATTGTCAATATTTTGTCACATAGTCAACAATTTTCCAATATATATTTGTAGGCAAATATTTTGTTACTAATGTTGTTTTGCATGAAATGTGAGATGTATATTTATTTATTTATTTATTTATTTATTTATTTATTTATTGCGGTACCAGGGATTGAACCCAAGGGCATTCTGCCTCCAGACTGCACCCCCAGCCCTGTTTTTTGTTCTTTATTTTTGAAACAGGGTCTCACTAAGTTGCGGAGGGCCTCACTAATAGCTGAGGCTGGCCGCGAACCTGGATACTTCTGGTCTCAGCCTCCCAAGTACTGGGATTACAAGCGTGCGCCACCACGCCCAGCTGAGATGTATCTTTAGAAATAGCATTATTGGTGCACACTTATAATCCCAGTACTTGGGAGGCTGAGACAGGAGGATTGCAGGTTCAAAACCAGCCTCAGCAATTTAGCGACACATTCAGAGCCCTAGTGAGACCCTGTTTCCAGATAAAGAAATAAAATCAGGCTGGGGGTGTAGATTGGAAGTAGAATGCCTCTTGGTTCAATCCCCAGTACCACTCTCTCATAAGGAATTACCAGTTATTTTTATTTATATCACCTAAGATATTACTTAAATTACCCTATGAAGGCCAGTTTCCAAATCTTTTTTTTTTTTTTTTGTGGTACTAGGATTGAACCCAGAGGCATTCTACCTCCGAGCTACACCCCAGGCCTTTTTATTTTATTTTATTTTTTGTTTTGAAACAGGATCTCTCTAGGTTGTTGAATGTCTCACTAAGTTACTGAGGCTGGTCTTGAATCTGTGATCCTCCTGTTTCAGCCTCCCAAGTACTGGGATTACAGGTGTGTGCCACCCCATCCAGTTTAGTTTCCAAATCTTAATTCCTGTTTTCATTTTGTATTAATTTAGTAGTTCCAGGATCAACCACAAATTTGATTCCTGAATTTCTGTCTCAAAATTAAAAGTGTTTGTAAATAGCTGGGCACAGTGGTGCATGCCTGTAATCTCAGTACTTGGGAGGCTGAGACAGAAGGATTGAAGGTTTGAGGCCAGCCTCAGCAACTTAGTGAGACCCTGTTTCAAAATAAAAAATAATGAAAAAATCTGGAGTTGTAGTTTGGTGGTAGAATGCTCAAAAAAAAAAAGAGTGCTTGTAAATAATTAAGTTCATTAAGTTCATTGCTAGGAGAGAAAGTGAAGATCTTTTGGTGAAGCCAAATCCTTCAGCCAGTGGTTGAGGAACTCGGGGCTTCTAGAAGTTCATGCTGCCAAGATCAGGGAGGACCAGGATTATAATCTGAATATTCTGATCCCATTCACTCTAGCACACCCTAACATTTTGTTTTGTTTTGTTTTTCATCTCTGTGTGATTGTAGCATAATTTAATAGCTCAGCTACCCTATAGTTACTTTTCTTTTTTTTAAACAGAAAATTCGAGTTTTAATTTTTTCCTCGGGTTGGAAATTCATCTTAACATGCATGCATTTTAAAACAGTAACAGGTTCTCAAACTGTGTCGCATAGACATGAGACAAGCACAGGGGGTTGGAAATTCCTCTTAAAAAATGGTACTTGCGAGCCGGGTGTGGTGGCGCACGTTTGTAATCCCAGTACTTTGGGAGGCGGAGACCAGAGGATCTGGGTTCGCAGCCAGCCTCAGCTCTCTCTCTCTCTTCTCTCTCTCTCTCTCCCTGTCTCTCTCTCTCTCTCTCTACTTAGTGAGGCCCTCTGCAACTTCGTGAAACCCGGTTTCAAAATTAAGTATAAAAAAAAATAGGGCTGGGGGTGTAGCGCGGAGGTAGAACGCCCCTGCGTTCAATCCCAGGTACTGCAAAAAAAAAAAATGGTACTTGCGGTGGGAAATTGAAAAGTGACACATGTGTTGGGGGGTAGCGTATCCTGCTTCCCCAAAAGGTGACTCCAAACTCCATTCACGTTTTTGTTGTTGTTTACAATGATCTGGCATGATGCTATGGTGTGCTGAACCTGTGATTCTCCTGTTTCAGCCTCCCAAGTACTGGGATTACAGGTGTGCGCCACCGCACCCACACTCTCCTTTAAAGGGAGACCCGTTGGGCCTCCCTTTAAAGGCTGCTGGCTCCCCACCTCCTCACAGAATGGCTGTGAACAGGGACAAGCACTCTTCTAGAAGTTTCCTCCTCAGCCTCCTTCTTGGGCTCTCAGAACAACCTGTTGAAGGAGAGCTGGGTCTCCTTTCCCCTCTGGAACACTCTTCATAGGTGGCACATCTCAGCGGAGGGCTAGGGCCATGTCACTGCCCCCTACAGATGGCTGGCAGATTTGGGGGTAGCTGTCTGAACATGTTTAACTCCCTGTTCTGGTCAGCATCCTTGCAGCTATAATCTAAAGACTGACCACATAACTTAGAGGAAAGAAGATTTATTTTCTTGCAGTTTCGGGTTCAGTCCATGTGAGCCCGGGGACCACGGATCTCAGAACATGGCGGCGGGAAGCGGAGAAAGGGAGAGAGCATGGGGCTGTGCTCCTCACATCATGGAGGCTGGAAGCAAGAGAACGAGCAGGGGAAGGAGGAACCACATATAATCTCTAAAGCTGTACCCCCAAGGATCCATCCCCTCCAGCCACACCCTACCGGGCCAGGCCACATTCTAGATAAATCCATTACAATGGATTTATCCACTGCTTGGATTACAACCCTCATGAATTAATTACATCAGCTCAAAACATTAATAAATGAGCTCTTTAGGGGACCTTTCATAGCTAACTATAACACTACCTTAAACTGGGATTACCTACTAAAATATATTTCACTTGTCTGTGATTCCCTTCCCTTTATGGAAATAGGATGTGAAGAGCATCAGGAGTGGTTGGAACTCAGGAGAACAATGGAAAAGCGGGGGATAGAGCCAAGCGCAAACCTTGATGTGTTCCCTGGGCACCTGGTCCTTGGTAGAGAGAATAGATCTCTCTGGAACTCAGCACTGGTCCTTGGTGAAGGGGGGATAGTGTCATCCTTCTTCATGGTGGAGAAGAGTGTGCCAGTGCTGAGCATGTGATAAATAGTGACCACTTGTTGAACAGTGACTGGGTAACAGTGAGGCAGGAGTACAGGGTTAAAAGCTGGTAATGGGGCCGGGTGTGGTGGCGCACGCTTGTAATCCCAGTACTTGGGAGGCTGAGACAGGAGGATCACAGGTTCACAGCCAGCCTCAGCTACTTAGTGAGGCCCTCCGCAACTTAGTGAGACCATGTCTCAAAATAAAGAATAAATAATAAAGAATAGGGCTGGGGGTATAGCTTGGAGGTAGAATGCCCCTGGGTTCAATCCTCAGTACTGTGAAAAAAAAAAAAAAAGCTGGTAATGGTTAAGCGAGCCAGATGACCTGGGCATGGTAGCCCATGTCTGTAATCCTACTATTTGGGAGACTGAGACAGAAGGATTACAGGTTCAAGGCCATCCTCAGAAATTTAGTGAGGCCCTCAACAACTTAATGAGATCCTGTTTCAAAATAAAATAGAACTTGGGGTGTAGCTTAAAGGTAGAACACTCCTGGGTTCAATCCCCAATACCGCCAAAAAGAAAAAGGGGTGGGGACATTACATGCTCCATTACTGAGATGGCAGGGACAGGAATTTAGGGTCAAAGTTTAAGTTGGAGACATTTAAAAGAAAAGCATTGCACACTTCATGCTTCGGCGGAATGGTGAAAAGTCCTCCCCAACTACGTCCATCAAGCAAGATAAACAAGGAAACACGAGACCCACGCCAGCAGATCTGGCCAAAACCCTTTGACCGAAAGTAACCGGGATCCTCACTTAAGTGCATTGCCACATTGAGAGATACGTCCATGAGGGAAGACCTAACACAATATTCGTCACATTTGGAACCATGTGTAAATATTTTTATCACATGCAAATTGGCACAGGAGCAGTGAAAGATTACAATTTAGCTTATAAATATGTTAATTTCTAGCCCCCAGTTGTATATATGCTGTTCACCCCTTGACTTCCCTGCTACTTATGGGACAGTTACCTTTCCTGGCAGCCACCTGGCTATACTAATCAATACCACACATGATTCTTTCTAACCCTCTCATTGTTAGCTGAGTTTGATTTCTATCCTGCATAAACTGAAAGATCCACTCAGCAATGAACAACAGAAGTGCCTGTCTGGGGTACTTTGAATACTCTACCTTAGTGACCTTGTGATTATGGCTTAGGAAAACTACAAAAAAGATCTGGCAAGCCAGGCAGGGTGGCACACACCTGTAATCCCAGTACTTGAGAGGCTGAGACAGGAGGATCGCAGGTTCGAGACCAGCCTCAATAATTTAGTGAGACTCTCAACAACCTAGCAAGACCCTGTTTCAAAACAAAAAATAAAAAGGGCTGAGAGTGTAGCTCAGAGGTAGAATGCCCCTGGGTTCAATCCCCAGTACCACACCAAAAAAAAAAAAAATCAATTTAGATAAGAAGATGGGTTTATTTGTAGAAAAAAAGTCTAGTAAAAGTAGCACATGTAAGCCGGACGTGGTGGCGCCCGCTTGTAATTCCAGTACTTTGGGAGGCGGAGACCGGAGGATCCGGGTTCGCGGCCAGCCTCAGCTCTCTCTCTCTCTCTCTCTCTCTCTCTCTACCTAGTGAGGCCCTCCGCAACTTTGTGAGATCCGGTTTCAAAATAAAGTATAAAAAAAATAGGGCCGGGGGTGTAGCGCGGAGGTAGAATGCCCCTGCGTTCAATCCCCGGTACCGCAAAAAAAAAAAAGTAGCACATGTGACATGAAGATAAGGGAAAATTGGAAAGGTGGCAGGTGACATGTTTGTGAAACACTGCACCAAGAAGATAAAACTGGGCCTGAAGGGCAGACATGACATTTTGTGTGTGTGTGTGTGTGTGTGTGTGTGTGTACGTGCTACTAGGGATTGAACCCAGGAGCATTCTACTTCCAAGTTACACTCTAAGCTCTCTTTTATTTCTTATTTTGAAACAGGGTCTCATTAGGTTGCTGAGAGTCTTGCTACATTACTGAGGCTGTCCTTGAACCTGTGATCTTCCTGTCTCTGCCCCCCAAGTACTGGGATTACAGGTGTGTGCAACCATGCCCAGCTCAGACAGGAAATTTAATATTGACCAAATGACAGGTATTTCTGCAAGCCCTGTCTCATGCCTTCAAGGGGCTTATTTTGAGAAAACAAGGCATGTAGCCGGGCGTGGTGGCACAAGCTTGTAATCCCAGTACTTTGGGAGGCGGAGACCGGAGGATCCGGGTTCGCGGCCAGCCTCAGCTCTCTGTCTCTCTCTCTGTCTCTCTCTCTCTCTCTCTGTCTCTCTCTACCTAGTGAGGCCCTCCGCAACTTCGTGAGACCCGGTTTCAAAATAAAGTATAAAAAAAAATAGGGCCAGGGGTGTAGCGCGGAGGTAGAACGCCCCTGGGTTCAATCCCCGGTACCACAAAAAAAAAAAAAAAGAAAACAAGGCATGTGCATATGAAAATAAAACGAATATATCACAAGTCTAAATGGTGAACGGTCAGAAGGGCAATGTTTTGACTCTTTTTCTGCCCTGGAGGAAAATTATTTTTAGGTACGTGCAAGAAAGACAGCTCCCTTTAGGCTACATAGGGAAGATGACAGGAAGGTGGGACTTTCTCCCAACCTATAATAGTGCAACTTAAAAAATTAAACAGGAGAGCAAGACCATTACCAACAGCAAGACCATTACCAACAGAGCTGTGGTTTCCTACAGACTTTTATATATATATATAATTCTACATAGGAACTTAGAACTGAAACTTCCTTTTTCATATGTTTTTCTTATTATTCTTTTGAACTGTGTAAACACTCGTGTAGTCTCCAATGGAATGGAAATGAGTTTAAACATAAGGGAGATTGCAATGTGTTGACCACGTCCTGTGTGTGTGTGTGTGTGTGTTTGTGTGTGTGTGTCTTACTGGGGACTGAACCTAGCGGTGTTCTACCTCTGAGCTACACCCTCAGCCCTATTCTATTTTGAAACAGAGTCTCGCTACGTTACCACACTCAGGCCTTGATTCTGTGATCCTCCTGTCTCTGTCTCCTTGGTCCAGCTTGACCAATCCTTGATGGGCTAACCTGTTTATTTATATTATTTTGCAAAACATAATAAATTTGTTTGTTTTGAATTTTTGAGTAAATAAGGGTCAGGAATTGGGTCTTGAGACTTCTGGGTTTCTTTTTATTTCTACCACTGAACACAATGTTATAAAATATATTTGGAAAGTATTTTCTATGAACAGCAAAAATTTCAAGTGGCTGAGAAAGCTGTTCATTAACACCCTCAAAATTAAACAATCACCAATTAAAGATTATGAGCGCTTGTTAGATACTCTACATACTTTGACTTTGAAATGGAAATTTCCTATAATTCAGTTCTCAAGCTTCTGGAGGACTTTAATTAAATGCATCCCCAGATTGAAAAACAGGCTGCATTATTACCATGTGCAGAACTTAACTGAGTGAATAGAATTTTTTCTTGATACCAAACAACCAAAAACAAAACACAGGACTAAATCGTATGCCAATCCAGACAGGATTCATTGTTTTAAGAGACAAAAATCAATACGGGCCATCTTATGTAAAAAGGAAAAAAAGGTAGATTTATTGTGAGAATATTGGAAAATATCAGAAAAAAATCACTGCATAAAGGATGAGATAAATCTTGGGAAATGGTCAGAAATCAAGGTTGTTCACAGGGTGACACAGAAGGGCACACAAGCCAAAAATTCCACTGCACATGACTTCCACGGAGGTCACCTTCAGTAATCTGTGCTCCAGGGACACTGGTCCAAGATTTAAATTCTGAGGGGGAAAGCATCCAGTTGGCTGAGGCTCAGTCACGTGGCTCCATTAGAATCAGGAGATGGAGCACATGGACTCTTTCATTTCCATAGTGATAGAGTTACCCCTCCCATCTACAATACCCAATAGGGACAGCCTAAGAAGATGGGGTATTAGTAGGAGGAAGAGAGGATAGATTGGTTGCTGGATTGTCCAAAATGCGAGTATCCATTATAGATGGTGATCTGATTAAAGACCACAACTCCCAAGTTCAAAGTTTGTGTTCACCAAATTCACCTAATACCTAGAACTTGGTGTTTGGTACCATGAATCAGGCCCCATGGCACAAAGACTGATTCCAGGGCTGGGACAGGGTAGGTACAAGCTGGGCCAGGAACTGGGTGGTTGCCATTATGTTCCGGGGACATGAAGCAAAATAACTTCTGTAAATTCTCTAGCTATATAAAAAATTGTGTGTGTGTGTGTGTGTGTGTGTGTGTGTGTGCGTGTGTGTGTGGTACTGGAGATTGAACCCAGGGGCATTCTAACTCTGAGCTATACCCCCAGCCCTATTTTTTTTATTTACTTATTTTTATTTTGAAACAGGATCTCACTAAGTTGCTGAGGGTCTCACTAAATTATTGAGGCTGGCCTTAAACCTGTACTCCTCCTGTCTTAGCTTCCCAGATACTGGGATTACAGGTGTGCAGCACTATGCCTGGTTTATATAAAAATTTTGATTAAACCGGATGTGGTGGTGCACGCTTGTAATCCCAGTACTTAGGAGGCTGAGACAGGAGGATCAAAGGTTCCGCAGCCAGCCTCAGCTGCTTAGTGAGGCCCTCTGCAACTTAATGAGATCCTGTTTCAAAAATAAAGAATAAAAAATAGGGCTGGGGTGTAGCTCGGAGGTAGAATGCCCCTGGGTTCAATCCCCAGTATCATACACACAAAAATTTTTTGATTAAAAAATTTATGATATTTTCTCTCATATGCGGAAGCTAGGGAGTAATCAGGTTACCAGAGGAACTTCAGATAATGGAGGAGAAACTTCAGTGGAGCCAGGGAGAGGTGGTCTAGGGGAAGGGGGGCGGTGAGGGAGGATCAATGAAGGAATCACTTCCATTGACATTATGTACCTATGTGAGAATACCAGTGTCAATCTCAGTACCCTGTATGGGGAAAGGGGGATGGAGAGGGAGCCGGGGGAAAGCCACCAAGTGCCGTGTACATGTCTGTCACTATCACTATGAACTACATTATGATGTGAGACTATAATGCACCAATAAAAGCATAAAACTTTTTTAAAAAAAATCATGATAAGTTATAGTGATTTACCAGTAAATATTTAGACTAACTGATAGAGAAGAACGTCTCACAAATCTTATTTAAACTGTACACGTGAAGATGCTTCCTGGTATCCAGGCACCCTCTCTTCCTGTTCTTTGTTGTCAAAAGTGCTGCCCCTGGCTAAGTTCCTCTCTCTCACCCTAAGAGAAAAGGGAGGGACATTGTTATTGCCCGCTGTGCCCTGGCTCTTCAGAACTGGTTCATGTTGAAATGCTCAAAGCTCTTCTGGCCTTTCCAGTTCCCAACACCATGTACTCACCAGGCTGCCTCATCCCGGGAGCTGCCTGTGAGTCTGCCAATGACTCAATCAATTGTTCTGGGACTTTGTTGATGATGTTCACAAATAATACCTAACGTGTGCAAATAAAGGTAAACTAAAAGTCGTTTTCTGGTCATGTTCATTTTATCATCTGAATCTTAGAGCCTAAATGTAGAATCACATGTCTTCCAACCCTGTCTTCTCTTAAACTCCTTAGGCCTGAATCACTGCGTTTTTGAACTTTGCTCTCTTTCAACATTGGTTGCACCTCTGCCTCCCACACGCCACCAAGAGCAGGGAGGGGACACTAGGGACTCATGGGTGGAGGGAGGAGAGCAGTCCCATTGATATAAGAACTGTTTATTTCTCCTCTGTCAGGGCCCGCTCAGGGCAAGAATGACATAGAATGGAAAGGCTCAATGGCGTTATGGAGTTTACAGTGGGAATTAGTTGTACTCAAACTGAGACATAGCATTTGTCCTTGGGTACTGGGAGGTGATCTACTTGCCCCTGGAATGTCCTGCCTGATGGGGATATCTTTGTTTGCCTGGGGGCTTTGGCCACTGGACTGTCTTGCAGTGTGAAGGGCCCCTTGGGCTATTCCCTATCAGTTCTGACCTCTGGAGGAACTAGTCACTAAAGGCATTAGCTCTACCTCTGGGAAGGGCTGGAAACTGGAGAGAAGTCATGTAGGCATGAGCCCCAGAAAAAACTCGGAACATCGAAAGCTCAGGGCCAGCCTCCCTGGTTGGCAATATTCTGTGTATTGGCACACATTGTGACCAGAAGGAAGTACCAGCAACCTTGACTAAAGGGGAGAGGATGACAGAGCTCTTCATTTGGACCCCTCCAGAACCTTGTCTACACATCTCTACCCTCGGCTGATTATAATCTGAATCCCTGTCCTGTAATAAACTATAACCATCAGTATAACAGCTTTTGAAGAGTTCTGTGAGCCCTTGTAGTAAATTATAAAAGCTGAGGCTGGTTTGGGATCCACCCCCCCAAAACTTGCAATTAGTGTCAGAAGCAAAGGCAGACTTCTGAGACTTGTTTCCTTAGACTTTGCAGGTTTAATAACGTAGGGTACAGAGCCAGAGTCTCAGAAGCCCTCGGCAGGGACAGTCAAGCCCCATAAGTTATAGATTAGACATGGATGGGCCCAAGCCAATGTCTAGGTACTCATGACCCTAAGTCCCAGTGACTTTAGAAGAGAGTAGGCAGCCCAGAGCTCTGAATGCATCCTATGTCCAAATGAATGAAAGTTACCCCAAATCAGCATGTCAGCACCATCCCAGCAGCCCAGTCTTGAGTGATTCTCTGAAATATGTAAGGAGAAGAAAGATTAAAGCTGGGGAAACTCGTTAGGGGGAGAAATGAGATAGGGCGCCACTCCCAGGCAACACTGCTGGCCCTGGATCCCAGGAGCCAGAGGAAGACTTTGAAAATGATGAAGATGGTGCTCCTGAAGCACACAGCCTCCTGAGATGCTGGCCTGGAGCAGTGCTGGCCTGGTATGCTTCTCTAGGCCAGGAAGTAAGGGAGTGCTCCCCAAGTGCTAGGGCTTATCAGCAGGGCACAGGAGTCAGTTTGGAGGGGCTCTCCTAGCAAAGCTGGTACAACCTGAGCACCAAAGTGGATAAGCACAATAACAAATCTATAAACCACTGGAAAATAGGTATGTATGAATCCATACAGATGATAGATATAGATAGATAGATGAGAAGGAGGGCTCTATTTTGCTTACCATGTCTGTGGAGCAACCAGTAAATGTAAAGAAAATGTTGGAGCTGCAAATCATCATTTTTCAAACATCTGGGTAAAGATTTGAACAGCAAGAACCACAGGATGCGATATCTGGAGGGATGTTTTGATGCGCAGCCGAGTATTCCTATGGACTTAAAGCATCTACTCACAAGTGGTATCTTAGCTACAAGCGAAGAAGAAAGCAGTCACTAAACAGTGGAGAAGTCAGACAACACCTAGACTGAGTGATCAAAATTAACTACTAACAAGGACCAGATGGCATCGTGTGCCTTCCAACACGATGCTTCGAGGATGTAACACCTGTGCAGTGTTCTGGCTAAGGATGCATTCCCTCAAAATACTCAGAAAGAAATATCAGACAAACACACAACGAGCACTGTGAGTCTCAGCTGGGGTGGGCTTTACAGGAAGATGTAATGTCCATTTTGATTTATGTTTTTATTTCTATGTCCTCGTCATCTTTTTGTGTGTGTGTGAGATGGTGTGATGACGCATAGTTAGAGCTTGTTAGCCAGAGTAACTTGTTAGTTAGAGTGACTCCATATTGTTACCCAACATGACCCCAAACCTGGCCCTAAAACAGGGAAGTTGGCCTTGGAAAAATCAAACCAGGATGTTGGCAGGGTAATGGGTAACAACGTTGTGTTACTGTTATTGTGTCATTGTTTTGTTCTGTATGTTCGTTATGCTTGGCTTGCTCAAATGCTAAAAAGAACCCTTGGGGGCTTCACACCCCTGCTATGGGAACCTGCTATGGAAACCTGCTGTGAGAACCTGTACTTCTCTCCCCCTTATAGCTTGTGGCTTTGTAGTTTTGCTTTATAAAAGGACCCCTAAAAAATGGCAAGCTACTGGACTTGGGTCTATGCTCTGTGCAGTCCCAGCTGGCTGGTAATAAAGGCTCTCAGTTAACACCTTTGGTGGTCTAATTGGTCTTGATTGGGATGCAACCTCACAACAGTGGGATCTCACTGTATTGACCAGACAGGCAGGCCCCACGTTCTTGGGCTCAAGAGATCCTCCTGTCCCAGCCTCCCAAGTACTGGGATACAGGTGTGAGCCACCAGACCCGGCTTATTTTTTATTTCTTTTTTTTTTTTTTTTTTTTTTTTAGGTACTGGGGATTGAGGTACAGGAGCATTCTACCTCCAGCCCTATTTTTTATTCTTTATTTGGAAACAGGGTCTCACTAAGTTGCAGAGGGCCTCACTAAGTAGCTGAGGCTGGCTGCAAACCTGCGATCCTCCTGTCTCAGCCTCCCAAGTACTGGGATTACAAGCGTGCACCACCACACCTGGCTTATTTTTAATTTCTAATAGTTCTATTTTGTTCTCATAATGTTCCTTAATTTCAACATCTCTGTTCTCACTTTGTATATGTAAGTATTTTCTATATTCTGAAGACATAAATGTTTTATTTATTCTAGTTTCTAGTTTCCTTCTGTGCCTTACATCATTATCTCTTTCCTTTCAATATTTAGTTATTAGTGATCCTGTGTTCAAAATAATCGAACACAGGACTTTTACTGACTGGATCCCTTCAGTAAATTACCTATAATGGTAAAAGTTTTTGAAAAATTGATTTATAAACTGGGCGTGGTGGCGCATGCCTGTAATCTCAGTACTTGGGAAACTGAGACAGGAGAATTGCAGGTTCCAGGACAGCCTCAGCAACCTAGTGAGACTCTCAGCAATCTAGTGAGACTCTATTTCAAAACAGCAACAACAAAAAAATGAAATAGGGCTGGGGGTGTATCCCGGAGGTAGATGCTCCTGGGTTCAATCCCCAGTACCACAAATTTTTTATTTATAATTTGCATAAGTACATAAGTCATAAGTATGTAACTCAGTTATCTATAAAAGATCAAGATATAGAACATCGTATTACTCCACAGATTTTCCATGATCCTTCCCAATAAATATTCCCCTCCTAACTGTAACCCCTATATTGCACCATAACTCAGCTTTGGCTGTTCTTAAATTTCATATAAATGGAATCATATTTATCTGCTCTTTTGGGTCTGGCTCTGCATTCAACATGTCCGCACGATTTGTCTATGTTAATACTGGTATCAATCTCTTTTCTGTTCTTTTAACTAAGTAATATTTTATAGTATGAATATATCACAGTATTATCCACTCACCTGTTGTACATTTGTCTTGTTTCCAGTGTTTGACCACTGTGAATAAACCCTCTCTGAACCTTGTACATACACACTCTTGTTTCTAGGGTTTTAATTCTATCTTTTTTTTTTTTTTTTTTTT
>PVJS01024333.1:0-28790 GCA_004027185.1 Glis glis
TTAGCCAATCACAAAAAAAGAAGGGACATATGTTTTCATTAATATGCACAACCTAGGGAGTAGTGGGGACACAAAAGGGACTCCAATGACAACAGAGAACCCTCAGTGGTGCAAGGGAAGGGGTACAAGGGAAGGGGAAGGGCAAGAAAGAAGTGAATCTATGGAATTACTATCATAAACAATGTGTACATATGAGATTTTATCAACATCATTCTCAGTGCTACATGTGGGGGGAAGGTGGGGGGAGGGACATCAAGAGCTGTGTGCATGTATGTTAACATCAAATTAATACTTATTGTGATATGAAACTACAGTGCACCAATAAAAACATATAAAAAATATCAGTGCCCAATTGCCCTTTAGATAGGATGTATTACAAGCAGTGCAATGAGAGCTTAAATGAAATCTCACCGTATTATTTGTGTATCCTTTCTTATTAGCTTTGCAAAAATTGGTGACTTTTAAATCACTAGTGGTTTTTAATTAATCAAGTTTTAAAAGCATACACTTAATTTACAATGCAGCAGAAATACCATTCTCAGGTATTTACCCAAAAAAAGGATATGTATCTACACATATCTGTGAGGGTCCACAGTGGAAACAACTTAAAAGTCCACTACCTGACAGGTAGATAAAGAAATCAGGGCTTCATATTTTGAAATACATTTCAGTAATAAAAATAACCAAATATTAAAACATGCAACAATATCAATGAATCTAAAAACATGGTGCTACGTGAAAAAAACCCAGACACAAAAGACAGCATACTATATGTATGATTCCATCTGCATGAAATTCTAAAAAACATAGAACTACACTAATAGAAAGGTCAGTG
The DNA here is from genome assembly GCA_004027185.1 of Glis glis. Classification (NCBI taxonomy): domain Eukaryota; kingdom Metazoa; phylum Chordata; class Mammalia; order Rodentia; family Gliridae; genus Glis; species Glis glis. The sequence goes on from PVJS01024333.1 coordinate 836, forward strand.
GTAAGCCAGGCGTGGTGGCGCACGCTTGTAATCCCAGTACTTTGGGAGGCGGAGACCAGAGGATCCGGGTTTGCGGCCAGCCTCAGCTCTCTTGCTCTCTCTCTCCCTCTCTCTCTCTCTCTCTCTCACTCTCTCTCTCTCTCTTTTTCCCCTTAGTGAGGCCCTCCGCAACTTAGTGAGACCCAGTTTCAAAATAAACTATAAAAAAAATAGGGCCGGGGGCGTAGCGCGGAGGTAGAACGCCCCTGCGTTCAATCCCCGGTACCGCAAAAAAAAATAAAAAAATAAAAAAAGAAAGGTCAGTGGTTACCTGTGCCCAAGGGAAAGATAAAGGGTCTACTAGAAGGAGGCCTGAGAATACTTTCTTAGTGTGAATGATAGAACTGTATCTTGATTGTGGCTGTGGGTACACAACTGTGCACTATCACCAACATTCACCGCTCCACATTTAGCATGGATTATTTGGGGGGGGGTGCTGGGAATTGAACCCAGGGGCATTATACTCTGAGTTACACTTCAAGCCCCATTTTATTTTTAATTTTGAAACAGGGTCCAAGTTGTGGAGGGTCTTGCTAAGTTGCTGAGACTGGCAGTGAAACTGTAATCCTCCTGTCTTAGCTTCCCCAAAACTGGGATTATAAACATGTGTTACCATGCCTAGCTGATGAATTTTATTGAGTGAAAATTATATCTCAGTGAAGCTGAGGGGACATCCTGAGTTGTGTTTGGTCCAGAGAACTGCTTGACTCTAGAATTACAAATAAAGATCTACAAGATAAATAAATAAATAATGCTGAAAAATGAAAAAAATCCCAAAGCAATTTAGAAGTATTAGGGAAAATTAACACATGGTATACTAGAAAAAAACTACGACAAAAGCAAAAACTGTTTATGAAATTTTGGTGGAAGATCATCTTTGTTTCTTTTGGTACTTATTATCTTTTGATTATTGTATGTTTTCGTATATACTCTGTATAACTATAGTTGTAAAATACAGGTGAATTTATATAGATAGACAGATAGATAGATGAAGGTAGCGTTTTTTGTGTATACTGCTAAGGATTGAACCCAGGGCTGTGCACATACTAGGCATCACTGTCCCACTGAGATACTACACAGCCCTGTAAATTTATTATTTTAAACATATTTGGATCACAAGCAACTTCACATATCTCTATATATTCTGCATGATTATAATTTAATATAGTTATATGTAATTGTCCAAAACCATAACCATTAGGTGAATTACCAAGGTTTTTTTTTTTGCCTCCAAGGCATTTCTTTTTGGTGTGTGTGTAATTATTTTTTATTTTCGTTATTCTTCTTTTTTAATTGGTGCATTGTAATCATACAACTTGATGGGTTTCAGGGTGGCAGAAATATACATGCACACCACGGTCAATTAGCCCCCCCAATTCCCACCCCCATTCCCTTTGCTTCCCTCTTTCTCATGCTTAGCATACTAGTTGACTTTGGTATACTTGCATATGAACATCCTGTGCACTTTGCTGAATTTGTTGATCAGTTCTATAAGCCTTTTGGTTGAGTTTGTTGGGTCTTCTAAGTATAACATCATGTCATCTGCAAATAGAGATAGTTTCATTTCTTCTTTTCCTATTTGCACTCCTTTGATTTCCTTCTCTTGCCTTATTGCTCTGGCTAGAGTCTCAAGTACTATATTGAAAAGGAGTGGTGACAGCGGACATCCTTGTCTTGTTCCTGTTTTTAAGGGGAGCTCTCGATGTTTTTCCCCATTCAACATGATGTTGGCTGTGGGCCTATTGTATATTGCCTTTATGATGTTGAGGTATGTTCCTTCTATTCCAATTCGCTGCAGTGTTCTTACCATGAACGGGCATTGGATTTTGTCAAATGCTTTTTCAGCATCTATTGAAATGATCATGTGATTTTTGCTTTTAGTTCTGTTTATGTGGTGGATTACACGGATTGTTTTTTGTATGCTGAACCAGTCTTGCATCCCTGGGATGAACCCGACTTGGTCATGATGTATGATTTTCGTGATGTGGTTTTCCATGTGCATTGCTAGTATTTTGTATGGAAGTTGTGCATCTAAGTTCATCAACGATATAGGTCTGTAGTTTTCTTGAGCTGTCTTTATTTGGTTTTGGTATTAATGTGATGTTGGCTTCATAGAATGTATTTGGGAGAGTCCTGTTTCTTTCTATTACACGGAATAGATTAAGGAGTATTGGGATTAGCTCTTCTATAAAGGTTTTATAAAATTCACCTGGGAAACCATCTGGACCTGGGCTTTTCTTTGATGGTAGGCTCTTTATTACTGCTTCAATCTCTTTAATTGCTATTGCTTGATTTAAATTTTGTATATCTTCTTGATTCAACTTAGGAAGGTTGTACATGTCTAGAAATTTGTCAATTTCTTCTAGGTTTTCCATTTTGTTGGAGTATAGTTTTTCAAAGTAGTTTCTGATAATCCTCTGGATTTCCCTACTGTCGGTGGTAATATCACCTTTTTCATCCCTTATTTTAGTAATTTGGGTTCTCTCTTTCTTTGGGTTAGGTTGGCTAGTGGTTTATCTATCTTGTTTATTTTTTCAAGGAATCAGCTTTTGGTTTTGTTGATTTTTTGTATTTTTTATTCTCTACTTCATCTTCCTGTCTTCTATTGGCTTTGGGGTTAGACTGTTCCTGTTTTTCAAGGGCTTTGAGGTTATTAATTAGGTTATTTATTTGGTGATTTTCTGTTCGTCTTATGTGGGCACTCAGTGCTATGAATTTTCCTCTTACTACTGCCTTCAGGGTGTCCCAGAGATTTTGATATGTTATGTCTCTGTTTTCGTTTGTTTCTAGGAATTTCTTAATTTCTCCCCTTATTTCTTCTCTGAACCATTCCTCATTCAGCGGTGTAGTTGGTGCTCAGTTTCCACACGTTTATGAGGTTTCTCTGGGTCTTTTTGTAGCCGATTTCTAGTTCCATTCCATTATGGTCTGAAAAGACGCAGGGGATTATGTCACATTTTTTTAACTTGCTAGTTAGTACTCACTTTGTGGCCTAGGATATGGTCTATTTTAGAGAAGGTTCCATGAGCAGCTGAAAAAACTGAATTCAGCGGTAGTTGGGTGGAATAGTCTGTATGTGTCTACTGGGTCCATTTGGTTTATGGTGTTCCTTAGGTCTGAGGCATCTTTACTGACCATTTGTCTTGAAGATCCATCCAGTGGTGTGAGTTGTGTGTTGAAGTCTCCCAATATTATTGTATTGGGATCTATGTGTGATTTAATGTCACAAAGAGTTTCTTTTATGAAAGTGGTTGCACCTATGTTTGGGGCATCAATGCTGACTATTTTTATATCCTCTTGCTGATTGTTCTTCTTACCAGTAAGAAATGACCTTCTTTGTCTCTTCTGATAAGTTTAGTTTTGAAGTCTAATTTGTCTGATATCATAATTGCTACTCCTGCTTGTTTTTGAGTTCCGTTAGCGAGGATTACCTTGCTCCATCCCTTCACCTTTAGTTTGTGCATGTCTTAACTTGTAAGTTTGTTTCTTGCAGGCAGCATATAGATAGATTGTGATTTTTAATCCATTTCTCCACCTTATGTCTTTTGATTGGGGAGTTGAGGCCATTTATGTTCAGCGTGATTATTGAGAGATGAGCTTTAATTCCTAACATTTTGAGTTTTAATTTCTGTTTGAGGTAGTGTTTGTTCTTTGCCTAGTTGTTTGTTTGATGGAAATGACTGTTTGTCTGGTTCTGGCGTATCCTTATTTCTTCTTTGTAATTAATCTCTGAGTATTTTCTCTAGTCTTTCAGCTTCTGTTTGTCATTGAAAGTTTTTATTTCCCCATCAAATTTGATAGATATCTTTGCTGGGTAGAAAAATCTTGGCTGGAAGTTGTTTTTCTCCAGAGTTTGGAATATGTCGCTCCAGGCCTTCCTGGCTTTCATGAGTTGGTTTGGAAGGTCGGGAGTGATTCTTATTAGTTTGCCTCTGAATATTACTTGGTCTTTTACTCTCACTGCCTTTAAGATTCTCTCCTTGGTCTCTACATTAGTCAATTTGATAATTATGTGGAGTTGTGAACCTCTTCTCTGATCTTGTCTATTAGGAGTTCTATATGTTTCATGTACCTGTGTGTTTACCTCTCTTTGTATGTTTGGAAATTTTTCTATTACTTCTCTGAATAGATTATTAATTCCTTTGGTTTCAGCTTCTATTCCCTCTTCTATGCCTATTATTCTTAGGTTTGCTATTTTAAGACTGGCTGAGATCTCTTCAATGTCCAATTCATGCTGTAAAATTGTTTTTTCTAATTTATATACAATGCGTTCATTTTTGGAGAGGTCATCTTCTAAGAGTGAGATTTCTGTTTTCCATGTGGTCTAGTTTATTGTTGATGGTCTGTATTGATGCCTTCATTTCAATTATTGCATCCTTCACTTCCTTCATAGCTTCTTTTTGATTCCTGTTCAGGGTGTCAGATTCTTTGTTTATTTGATCCTGCATCACTTTCATGCTCTCTCTGAATTCTTTTCAGAAATCCTGTATCATTTCTACTATTAAAGTTCGGAATTATCTTTCTGGCAATCTTTGCACTTCTGTGTTGGCGGTTTCTGTTGTTGTGGTGTTGTGGGAGCTCATTGTTTCTTTGCTATTCTTCCTTGTCATGATTTCAGGTTTCTTATGTTTATACCTTTGTTGCTTTTGGTAGCTCTCTCTCTCTCACTCTATAGGTTTCCTATGTCTAATCTCTCTCCCTTTATAGTTCCTTGTTCTGGAGGTAGATAGTTGCTACTAGGTAAGCCTTAAAGGTGAATAGCCTTAATGAATGGTTATTCTCACTTGCTTGGTATGATGTCTATTTGCAGGCCCAATTCTTGGTCTCCTTCAGTGATTGGGACCCTTGCCTGGTGCCTCTCACTACCTGTGCAGGCAACCAGTGTGCTTGCCCCTCTCACTGCAAGTGTGGGTCTCCACATTCTCCACTTGGGCTGTCCCTATGTTTCTCTCTGTCCACACCTATGGCAGGTGTCACCAGCAGGGGGCTCCGGCCTTGTGTCTCTCTTTGCCTACAGAAGCGGTGGATGTCGCTTTGACCCGATTCTGTACAAACACAGAACTCCACGTTTTCCACAGAGAGGGCTAGTTTGGTCCAATTTTTCCCCAGGTACCACAACTGTATGACCTGTAGCGATCCCTGGGGACTCTATAAGAGCACTGTGACCCACGAGCTGTAAGTCTGTCCCACCCAAATGTCACCAGGGACTGTCTGCTTATCCACACGTCTACCTCATCTCACAGTAGACCCCACTCCCACCTCCGCCGGTTCCGTCCGCACCGTCTCAGACCCCCTGAGTCCCTGTGGCCGCGCTGGGTGGTCTTCCCCTGGGGCTGCTTCTTGACTGCTCTTAATCTCTAGGGGAGGGGTTGGGCTCAGCCACTGCTGCAGGTTCTGGTCAGGCCTCTGGGCACTGGGGACTCTGCCGAGCGTGGATCGAACTGCTGCTCACTTTTGTCGCTGAAGCTCTGGTTTTAGAAGAGGCCCCTGGTTTCTTTGTTGGTGGCCTGCCAAAGCCACAATGCCAGTAGCCACCGGTGTGGTCTGACCAAGATGGTGCTGCTGCCACTTCTGCTGATGCAGCAGTTCGGGTCTGTGTAACATGTGGAGATAGTTGGTGTTCACCTTCATCACTACTATTCTTCAGTTATTGGATTCAAAACAGGTCACTGGCGTCTCTGTTGGTCTCGTGTGGAAGACACAATGCTGGTAGCTGCCGGTAAGGTCCTGCCAAGATGGCACCACTGCAGCTGCTCTTGCTGCCACCGTTTGTTCTCTTTTGAGTGTAGAGCGAGCCGCTGCTTGCTTTCATCCAAATTACCAAGTTTTAAAGTAGATAATATCTCAATATCTGGATGCCACCAAGTGGACAACTCTGTAATGTAATGTTGCTGAGACATTTTCTGCTTTATACATTATGTTCCTCATCTCTTTCTTGAAGTAATTTAACTCTTAACTCAGAATCTAGGAAAATCAGTTAGGAAAGGAACTTGCTATCCAAATCAAGGGTTTTACATACTAAAATGACAGGTGTGAATATAGACGTTGGTTTGTCTTGAGCCCCAATGCAAAAAGAAAAAAAAAAGATTTAGGGACTCCCAAATGCAAACATCCTTTGCTCTGAGTCAAGCAAGTGGCTTCTAACAAAACAAGCAGCCCTCTCAGGAAATAATGATACAGACCTGGTGATGACAGCTGGGGAGGCAGAGAAAGACAGCAAGGAATCCTATGGGCAAGGACTTGCTGGCTCTCTTTAGGAGTCACCAGTATTTTCTCCCCACAGACCCTCGCCTCCCCAGTGCAGCCTTACCATTACATTGAAACAGCACAACAAAGAAAGATGACTTCAAGAAAGTGTTCGGAGTCTGCTAAACCATGACTTTTTCTGAAACAACACCTGGGAAGGACCCTGAGCCTTTGCTGCCACCTAGCGGGAGACCAGCACACACTCCATTCTGCTCGTAGCCCAGCTCTCCTTCCAATTATTTCCTTTGGCAACCTCCATAGGATGAAAAAAGGAACCATTTAAAATCCAACAAAGAAGCAATCAAACAAACTCCAGGAGTGCCACTAAACGAATGCTCACAGTTTAAAACATCCTGAGTCTGTAAAGCCAGAAGCCCTGGAGAGGGACGTAACTTGTTCTGATGAGAAGGACGTTGGAGAGGCCCACAGCTTAACCAGGGTGTGCACCTCTGTTTGTTTCAACTTTAATTTCATTTTTTTGTTTTATTTTGGTACTGGGAGTGGAACACAGAGGCCTTCTACCTCAGGGCTATACCCCCAGCCCTATTTTATTTTTTATTTGGAAATAGGGTCTCGCTGAGTTTCTGAGAGTCTAAGTTGCTGAGGCTGACTTCAAACCTGTGATCCTCCTGTCTCAGCCTCCCAAGTACTGCGATTACAGGCATGCACCACCACGCCCAGCTTTAATTCCATTTCTTAATGGGAAAAACACTCATGCGAAGAAAAAATTCCAAAGGTACAGAGGGTAAGTTGTAAAAAAGGTCTCTTTTAACCTGCCTCTGCTGGCTGACCAGCTCCATTCCCAGAGGCGGCCACTGTTTCTTGTGAGGCCAAACAGAAATATTTTGTGCATAGACCAACAGGTACATTTATCCATTCGCCTCATTTATACATTCTACCCATCACTCTTTTTATTGTAGCAGTGGCAAACCACCACAAACAATCATGCTTTTTTTTTCCTGCCACTAAATAGTATAATATATCATGGGGCTTATGCCGTATTGGTACATTCATTTTTAAGTTATATCATATTCTATCACATGGATGTCCCATAAGATATCTAGGGAGTTTTGTATTAAAATAAACATTTAGTTTGTTTCTAATCTTGTGCTATTTTTGTCATTATCTTCTTACCTAAAATTCTCTGGGCAAATTTGATTGCTTCTTCTACTGGGTTTGAGTTCACAACTTCATCCAGAATACCCAGCTTGAGTGCTTCACCTGCCAAAATATGTCTTCCTAAAACAAAACAAACAAAACAAAGTGAATCAAAGAACAACGAGATTAAAGTGAGAGCATTACTCTCCCTGTAGTAGGGAAGATTGTCTTGCCTGGATATAAGCATCTATTATTAAGTGAAATGAATAAGGACCACCCTGATTGCTAGAGTAGAGAGATCATACAGACATAGCCAGAAACCTTGGATGCAGGCTACAGCTCTATTTTTCACTGTTTGACCCTGGAGAACTGGACCAAGACCACAATTTCTTATTGACAAATGAGGATAATTATGCTTACCTCAGTAATTCTGAGTTTTAGGTGAAGACAATATATTCTCTTTATGTTCTGTATATCTATAGAATCACTTTATAACCTATAAATCTCTTTATAAATATAAGAGATGATGATTGTAGGATAATAATAGTAATAGAAGTGCTCACAGAGGGCTGGGGATATAGCCCAGTAAAATGCTTGCCTAGGTCTGGATTCAATCCCCAGTACCATCACCAAAAAAAAAAAAAAACAGCAAAATGGTAGCAGCAAGTAACATTTTCCTTGTACCCACCACACACACAAGGGACTGCAGTTGACTAACAAAAAAGACAGTCCCCAAACATAAATATAGTTGAGTAGACAAGAAGAAAAATGTATTGATTATTGATTAAGTTGACATTATTAAAGGTATGATAAAAATTACACAGGACAAGTATAGTTTTTGGCTACCCAGCATCTCAACCCTTCATAAATTTGTGGAATTTCTATAGCATGATGTTTGGAGCCCAGCCTGCTAGTTTGGAAGCTGAAAAGGAAACAGAGATGACATGACAATGCTCCTTCTGTCCCCTGGTAGCGGGTGTGGCCCATGACCCCAAGCTTGATGAACCAAGTGCTCTGTTGAGGGACAAAGTCAGTCTGTGGTCAACGATACTAAGCAACAGCAACAATTTTAATCTCATTTTAGAGGTGGCGACATCTGCTGTCTGGAGTGGCGGTGCTGGCAGCCTCCAGTGTTCGGTGGTGGCATGGCAGCCTTCAGTATGGAATGTCACCTCTAGGGAGTTACAGAAGTTGGTGAGGTTTTGCATCACTTCTGAATTGACCCGGAAGGTTTTCACCAGTTGTAGAGGTGTAATTTGATGTGTGTATTTAGAAGTAGGGATTGGGGTCATAGCACACGGTCAGAAGGAGGAGACAATGACACCTCACTTGCTTTCTTGCCAGCATGTTCCTGCCTTCTGAAAAGTAATCATGAAATCAATCTTAGTGGCAATAATTCCCATGTCTTCTCTGCTCTTACAGTGTTGGTGGATGCCATCTCTGGGACCAGAGCCTCCGTTTCTGGTTATAATGAGTGCTCTGGAACTATTAGTTGATTTTTTTGCCTAGAGTCATTCAACAATTTTCCACAGGTCCTTCTGGAAAAACAGTATGGGGCACTTTTCTGGAAGTGGCTTTGGAAACAGGCTTCCAGATCTCCTCCTGCAGTGAGGAGGCAGTGGGGATAGGGTGAGCGGAGTCAGGGGTCAGTTACCTGTGTATAAAGTCACTTGGGTGAGAGGTGAGTGAACGGCCCTAGCTAGGTCAAGAGACCGAGGGAATACAAATGGAAGATGGAAACCTGGTACTAAAAGGATCTCTGGGGCAGCAAAGCAGGGGAATGTGAGCTACCCCACTGGATGGACCAAACACTTCTTCAGCTGCAATGGTTTCTTCTACCTTGGATTCCACAAAGAGGAAAGAATATCCTGCTGGTCTTACATTTTATTGTGTTTCAAAGAACAAAGGACCTAAAGACATGGCTCTGCATATCCAACCCAAATCCTCAGGCTGTGCTTTTTTTCTTTTTTTTTTTTTTTTGCGGAACTGGGGATTGAACCCAGGGGCATTCTACCTCCGGGCTACACCCCCAGCCCTATTTTTTATTCTTTATTTTGAAACAGGGTCTCACTAAGTTGTGGAGGGCCTCACTAAGTAGCTGAGGCTGGCCGCGAACCTGGATCCTCTGGTCTCAGCCTCCCAAGTACTGGGATTCCAAGCGTGCGCCACCATGCCCGGCTCAGGCTGTGCTTTAAACTCATTTTTTCTTGGGCCACCCTCAGTGTAGGTGACAACCCCTGTCCAATGGGCTCTAAGAAGACCCCTGTGTAGATCTGCTATAAAGAGATCCTAAGGCAACTGAGACAAAATAAAAACTTCCTTTTATTTATATTGATTTTGGTACTGGGGCTCGAAATCAGGGGCATTCTACCTCTGAGCTACACCCCCAGTCCTATTTTATTCTTTATTTTGGAACTTGGTCTCACTAGGTTTCAGAAGCTGGTCTCAAACTTGTAATCCTCCTGTTTCAGCCTCCCAAGTACTGGGATTACAGGCATCCACCACCATGCCGGGCTACCAGAAAACTCTTCTTCAAGCTGGGGAATCTCAAATTTTTTTCCAATTTTCCTCATCACCTCTTTTCCAAACTTAATTTTTTTCTTCATAGAACCATTTCCAGATGTCATTCTATAGTCCTCCTAAAATTATGCATTCTACTAAAAAATATAGGTGTATGATTCTAATGGTAGCTTTCTTCTAATTCACTGTGACCTTTTCTATGCAAATAAAAAATCTGTCACCTCCTCACTGTTTTTACTTCTCGTCATCAAGTTCAAAACACTGGCATTTCTAGAAGCAGTGCTTTGGGAAAAGGCCACTCCTAGTTCACTTCATTTCTTTTTGCCAAAGAAGGCAGTTTTCTTTTTTATTTTCCCTGAGTCACTATTGCCTTTCAGACTTAATACTGAAAATTGGATCACAAAATTTCTCCATATACCCACCCCTACATGCTTAATTTTGTAAACCTTAGGATTTACAGCCTCATTTCACGCTATTAATAATTTCTTCATTTTTTGTTTGTTTTTGTGGTACCCAGGATGGAATCCAGGGCTTTGCACATGTTGGGCAAATGCTCTGCCTCTGAGCTATATCCTCAGCCTTCCTCATATATTTTATGTGTCTTTGCCTCCTTTCTATTTTGTCTTTTGCAGAATAAACTGACTCATGTGCATTGAACTTCTAGAGTAATTTGGATTGTAATCTTCTTAAGAATTATAAATCAGACACTTAAAATAGTTCACATTCTTTAAAAATGTGCTTCTCATATCATTGTAAATTAAAAACAATTTGTAACTTGCTTGATTTTTTAATAAATTCAATACTTTTAGTTTTTCTAACTCCCCCTTCGTATTCTATAGGATTCATAACGTCCACTTCATTTGAAAGAACAAAAACATTTTTAATGCATATAGACTCATATTCTTTTTAATTTGGCTCACATATACACAGTTTCCTATCATAATTTCTGTGTCAAAACATACAGATTTTTCTGGTCTCAATGGCACATGCCTGTAATCCCAGCTACTCAGGAAGCTGAAGCAGGAGGATTACAAATTGGAGGCTAGCCTGGGTAATTTAGTGAGACCCTGTTGAGACTATCAGGCCCCCCTGAAAAAAGGGCAAATGCATTCCCAGGACTTTAACTCATAGCTTGCCAGCATTACAAGTATGATAAATACTTTTTTTCTTTCTCTCCAACCCTTAGCTCACAGCCTGTTCCCCATTAAAAGTGTGATATGAGCTCGGTGTGGTGGCACACACCTGTAATCCCAGGACTTGAGAGGCTGAGACAGGAGGATCTCAGGTTCAAGGACAGCCTCAGCAACTTAGTGAGATTCTCAGCGACCTAGCAAGACCCTGTTTCAAAACAAAAAATAAAAATGGTTGGGGTGTAGCTTGGAGGTAAAATTCCCCTGGGTTCAATCCCCAGTACCCCTTCCCCAGAAAGTGTGATATGTGTTCTTCCCTACCCCCTTACTCTCTTCAATCATATTTTTAAAATATATATATGTCTCCCAGCCTCTTTCTTTCTCTTTCTCTCCCTTTCTTTCTTTCTTTCTTTCTTTCTTTCTTTCTTTCTTTCTTTCTTTCTTTCTCCTTCCTTCCTTCCTTCCTTCCTTCCTTCCTTCCTTCCTTCCTACCTTCCTTCCTTCCTTCCTTCCTTCTTTCTTCTTTCTCTTCCTTTCTTTCTTTATTTTTGTGTGGTGCTAGGGATGGAACCCAGGTTCTTGCTCATGCTAGTCAAGTGCTCTACTACTGAGCTACACCCCAAACCCTCTCAAACAATCTTATCAACCTCAAAAACCAGGTGTATCACTAAAGTCAGGATGCTTTCGTTTTAAGATCTCCAAGGATAAACTAGATAAAAGAATGAAACTATTTGGGGATCACTGAAAAGGGCTAAAGACAACTCCCTGGGTCTTAACCTATTACTCACCTGATTTGTGCTTTCTTCCACCCCTCCCAGCCTCACCCATATGTTCTCTTTACAACTGCAGCAACTCATCCTTCCTACAGGGCAAGGATGATTATAGAGGGTGCAACATCACTAGGAGAGATGTAACATTTGGCTCCAGATGACCCCTCTGTTCCTCCCTCAAGGTTGAAGTGCTCACACAGGGAAAGAAAAACACCTTTGAAATGTACCTAAATGTACAAATGAAAATTCCTAAACTCTAGCTTATGCCTACATCCTTATACCTGAATAAAACCAGCTCCTTTCTTTGTTCAGAGAGCCAGCCTAATTTCTCATGTATCAGTGCTGTCTCCCCTCTCCTGGAGGTAAAACTCCCCAATGAAAGCTTTGCCAGTATGTTCTATTTCTTGGCCCAGTTTCTATTTCTATCTTCACTGGGTCAGAAGTTGTGGTCTCCAGCTTCACTGTCTGAATTTTTTAAAAACAGCAGGGGGTATAGCTTAGTGGTAGACAACTTGCCTAGCATGCAAAAGGCCCTGGTGGCCAGGTCTGGCGACGCATGCCTGTAATCCCAGTACTTGGCGCATGCCTGTAATACCAACACTTGGAAGGCTGACAGAAGGATCCTAGGTTTGAGCTGGGCATAGTGGTGCATGCCTATAATCCCAGTACTTGGGAAACTGAGACAGGAGGTTCACAGGTTCGCAGCCAGCCTCAGCAACTTAGGCCCTCTGCAACTTGGTGAGACCCTGTTTCAAAAAAAGGAATAAAATAGGGTATAGGTCAGAGGTAGAAGGCCCCTAGGTACAATCCCCGATTCCACAAAACAAACAAAACTTATGAAGGACTCTGAAAAACCATTGTTTATGTAGGTTATATCTATCAATATTTTCTGTATTCAAAATTACAACTGAGAACTTTAAAAAGTTTCTATATGAAATTATTTTAAAATAATAATTAAATTCATTGCATGTCAACACAAAATTTTATGCAAAATAATATTTATGAAATTCTAAAAATTTGCTCTTTTTATTACACATTCTTTAGGAGATAGTCCAATACCAAGATCCTCAACTTGGTTTATTCAGAAGAAAGATATGGGAATAATAATATATATGTAACAATTACAGAGTTCTTCCCCATCTAGGAGGAATCTAAATACCCTATATGTATTAGCCTACCTAATCTTCATTCCATCATCCTATGGTAACTACTATTATTATCCATATATATGACAAATGTAAAGGAACAGAAAGGTTAAGGGAGTGACCCAAGATCTCTTAACTAATTATTTTTGTTTGGAGTAAATTGTTGTATATGCTCTTTCTTCCAACCTTACCTTGACTGAAAGTCTCTTTATATGTGTTACAAACATAAGTATTTCGTGAATCCAGGGTTTAGTGTTATATTTTTCATATTTCCTATTGAAAAGAAAAACTTCCATTTGTAGCTAAATTCTTAACACTTGGGAAATGAATAATTCAGTCATTTGTGCACTAGATCTTGGAAATTTGCCATGAAATTCTGGTTTTAATACCTGTTAATATTAAAATTTCTAAACTGGATCTGAATATAATGCTCCCTATGTGAACACCATTGTCTATGAGTAGTCACTTAAACTATAATATAACCTTAAAAAATTTTTTTGGTACTGGAGGTTGAACCCAGTTTTGGAGGATTCTACCTCCAAGCTACACCCCCAACCCTATTTTATTTTGATTGCAGGCATGCACACCATGCCCAGCACAACTCTTGGTTAGAGCTTTGCATATACTTTTCTTAGATGGCTGGCACAAGAGATCTTCATGGTAACATGTAAGTAGCTCTCAAGAAGATACTGTTTCCATTATAAAAATGAGAAAACTTGGAGTCAAAGAAGTTAGAGTATCCCCTTATGATAATGTGGGTAGCAAGTGGCCACCCCAGGATTTTTCTAGAAGCTAGTCCAGTTCCTCTAGATGGTTCTGGCAAGGTTTACACTGACCTGAGGTAATCAGATCAAGTGCAGCAGGAATTCCAATGAGTCTGGGGAGAAGCTGGGTTCCTCTTGCACCAGGAAGAAGTCCTAGTATGACTTCTGGGAAGCCGATTTGAGCCTATCAGAAGGTATAAAGACCAACAAGGAGATCAGATAATATGTTTAAATTTAAGACAAGCAACCGCCCCCCCGCCCCCCCCCCCGATTTCCTACACCCTGTAAAACATTGTTTCATTGAATTCAGCAAGAATTTCCACAGTGCAAAGTACTATTTATCCTCTTCTTTAATTAACAACGAAGCAGCGGAGCTGTGCCGTCTTCATACACAACACCTCTTGCTCCTTGGCTTCTTGCACATTGTTTTCTGTCAGTTATGACCTGTCTCAGACAACAAAAATAATAGTCTCCAGGAACAGTTTTCTGGGGATCTGTAAGAGCCAGGAAGCATAAGAAAGCGAAAAGGAAACCCACAGAATGGGAGAGAAAATTGCCAAATTATGGATATAGGACTTGTATCTAGACTATACAAAGAACTTTTAAAGGTCAATAATTTTAAAAACCCAACTAATTAAACATGGGCAAAGAAGGCGAATATACCTGTCTCAAAAGAAGGGATACAAGTAACCAAGAAGCACATGAGAAGATGCTCAATACCATTAGCAGTCAGGGGAATTCATAGCTAAACCATAATGGGATATAACTTCACACCCGCTTGAATGAATGCAAGTATAAAGGCAGACGGTAAGCAGTGTTGGAGAGCAGGTGGAGACGACAGAACACTCATGCATTGCTGGTGGGAATGGACAATGATGCAGTCACTTTGGAAAACAATTTGGCAATTCCTCAAACTTTTAACACAGAGTTACCATATGATCCAGCAAAGCTACTGCCAGGTATAAACCCAAGAGCAACGAAAACACATACCCACAAAAATCCCTGATGCAAATTTTTAGAGCATCGTTGTTCATAAAAGCCAAAAAAGTAGAAACAACTCAATCATCCATCAACTGATGAATGGATATACAAAATGTGGTATAGTCATGCAATGAAATATGATTTGGCATCAGACAGGACTATGGATTTATGCTACAATATGGATGAACCTTGAAAATATTATGTTAAGTGAAAGAAGCCAGTCACAAAAGACCGCATATTGTACAAATTTGTTCAAATGAAATATCCAGAATAGGCAAACCTATTCATATGGGATAAAGATTAGAGGTTGCCTAGCATTGGAGGAGAAGGGGATGAAGCGTTACTGCTAAATGATACTAAATTTCTTTTCGGATGATGAAATGGTCTAAAATTGACTCTGGCCAGGCATGGTGGCGCACGCTTGTAATCCCAGTATTTGGGAGGCTTAGACAGGAGGATCCGGGTTCGTGGCCAGCCTCAGCTACTTAGTGAGGCCCTCCGCAAGCTCGTGAAACCCAGTTTCAAAATAAAGTATAAAAAATAGGGCTGGAGGTGTATCTCCGAGGTAGAATGCCCGTGAGTTCAATCCCCAGTGCCAAAAAAACCCGACAGTGGCAATGGTTGCACAACTCTGTGAATATACTCCTATTCCACTGAACTATATGCTGTTTTACATGAATAAGTTGTATGGTAGGTGAATTATATTTCAGTAAAGCATGCACGCACACACAACACACACACATGCCAGGCAGCAACCTCAGTCTAGACAGGAGGGTGAGCTTGAGTCCCTACCACACTGCCTTTCCAGGCCATTTATTTTTTATTTATTTATTTATCTATTTATTTATTTATTTATTTATTTATTTATTTAGGTGATACTGGGGATTGAACCTAGGGGCATTTTACTTCCAGGCTACACCCCCAGCCCTATTTTTTATTCTTTACTTTGAAACAGGGTCTCACTAAGTTGCGGAGGGCCTCACTAAGTAGCTGAGGCTGGCCGTGAACCCGGATCCTCCGGTCTCAGTCTCCCAAGTACTGGGATTACAAGCGTGCGCCACCATGCCTGACCTTTCCAGGCCATTTAAAAGTGGCCAGCTAGCTGGGGATGGTGGCGCATGCCTGTAATCCCATTACCTGGGAGGCTAAAACAGGACGATCGCAGGTTTGCAATCAGTCTTAGCAATTTAATGAGACCCTCAGCAATATAGCAAGACTTTGTTTCAAAATAGAAAATAAAATAGGGCTGGGGTTGTAGCTCGGGGGTAGAATGCCCCTGGGCTCAACCCCCAGTACCAATAAATAAATAAATAAATAAAAATAGGAATAAAAAGCAAAATGACAGAAGTTAGTGTTTCCTTATCAGTGTCCATATTAAATGTAAATGTATATTAAATTGTCCAATTAAAAGGCAGAGATGGGCAGTGTAAAGAATATTTAATGATGGGATAAATATGATATTAGTAATAGAGTATAAATGAAATAACAATAAAATCTCAAATGATGGATTTAATTTTTGTGTGTGTGTGTGTGTGTGGTACTGGGTATTGAACCCAGGGGTAGTCTACCTCTGAGCTACACCCCCAGCCTGATTTTATTTCTTATTTGGAAACAGGGTCTCGCTAAGTTGTGGAGGGCCTCACTAAGTTGCTGAGGCTGGCTTTGAACCTGTAATCCTCCTGTCTCAGCCTCCCAAGTACTGGGATTACAAGTGTACACCACCACGCCCGGCTCAAATGATGTTTTTTTTTTTAAGATGGTAAAGGAAAAGAAAACTGTAAGGAACAAAATGACATAAGGAAAAAGACCAGTAGAAAGTATGATAGAATGGAGTTCTCCTGCTAAATAGTGGATGATGGGGACGTCCTAGGGCTAAGGTCAAGGCCAGCAAAGAGGCAGTTAGAGGGCTTTGAGTGTGGCTATTTCCTAACCAATATCCAACATGCAAGCATTTCAACAGCTGAGCAATTACTGGACTCCTACACAACAGCTCAGCACCAGGGCTAGAGACAACCAAGACCTGTTAACCAGCCAGCTATCCATTTAAAAAGACTATCATAGCCGGGCGTGGTGGCGCATGCTTGTAACCCCAGTAAGTGGGAGGCTGAGACTGGAGGATCCAGGTTTGTGGCCAGCCTCAGTTACTTAGTGAGGCCCTCCGCAACTTAGTGAGACCCTGTTTCAAAATAAAGAATAAAAAAAAATAGGGCTGAGGGTGTAGCTCGGAGGTAGAATGCCCCTGGGTTCAATCCCCAGTACCGCGAAAAATAAATAAATAAATAAATAAAATAAAATGACTATCATTAGAGCTTCCCCTAAAGACACCCCACACACAAACACAACCCCCGCCTGGAGCCTCCACAGTTACCTCTGCATGGGCGATCCTATAGTGGCAGCCCAAGGCCAGCTCTAGTCCTCCTCCTAAAGCCACGCCTTGAATAGCCGCCACCACCGGCTTCTCAGTCCTCTGTATTTGGTCTACTACTTTTCCCAATCCGGAGGGAGTGTTCCTAGGGCTGCTGAAGCTGTGGATGTCTGCACCTGAAGGACACACAGACAAGGAGAGAAGAGGGTTGAGGAAGACCTGTGTCTGGCTATTGACATGAAGGCACCTGATCACTCAAGAGGGCTCAGGCGCTCAAGTCCAGGAGACACCAGAGAAACAAGTCTCCTGGGAAACAGAATAAAATGAGAGAAAAGTCTTCTAAGTCTTACCAGGAATCCTGTAATCTTTGAGATCTGTCTTTCCATGCAATATGTAGCAACTCTAGCTTTAGGCAAATTTAAAAGCTCAGAGAAAGGGAACAGGGGTTCTCCACCCAAGACCACCATTCTGAGATTGAGTCCACCCCTCTCGTTTTTCTTTTTTAAGTACTGGGGATTGAACCCAGGGGTAGTCTACCTTTGAGCTACATTCCCAGCCCTATTTTATTTTTTATTTTGACACATCTCACTAAGTTGCTGAGGGCCTCCCTGTGTTTCTGAGGGAATGCGCCATCATTCCCAGCTCACCCCTCTCATTTTTTGCACCACACTGATCATCAACCCTATTCGCAGCAATTTATCTCCATATCTTGGTTAAGAGAACAAGTCATTACAATTTAAAATACCATGGTAAGTGCCGGGCGTGGTGGCGCACGCTTGTAATCCCAGTACTTTGGGAGGCAGAGACCAGAGGATCTGGGTTCGCGGCCAGCCTCAGCTCTCTCTCTCTCCCTGTCTCTCTCTCTCTCTCTCTGTCTCTCTGTCTCTCTCTCTCTCTACTTAGTGAGGCCCTCCGTAACTTCGTGAGACCCGGTTTCAAAATAAAGTATAAAAAATAGGGCGGGAGGTGTAGCACGGAGGTAGAATGCCCCTGGGTTCAATCCCTGGTACTGCAAAAATAAATAAATAAATAAATAAATAAATAAATAAATAAAATACCATGGTAAACCAGGCGTGGTGGTGTATGCCTATAATTCCAGTAATTGGGAGGCTAAGACAGGAGGATCGCAGGTTCAAGGCCAGCCTCAGCAACTTAGCGAGTGACTCTTAGCAACCTAGCAAGACCCTGTTTAAAAAAAAATCAAAATAAAAAACAAAGAAACAAAAAACAATAAAAGCTGGGCATAGTGACGCACATTGGTAATCCAGCACTTGGGAGTCTAAGACAGGAGAATCGCGGGTTTGTGGCCAGACTCAGTAATTTAGTCAGGCCCTCTGCAACTTAGTGAGACCCTGTTTCAAAATAAGAAATAAAATAGGGCTGGGGGTGTAACTCAGAGGTAGAAGGCCCCTGAGTTCAATCCCCAGTACTACAATAAAAATAAATAAATAAAAATTTAAAAATTAAAACAAGAAGGACTGAGGGTGTAGTTCAGAGGTAGAATGCCCCTGGGTTCAATCCCTAGTACCACAAAAGTAAATTAATAATAAATAATAAATAAATAAATGCATACATATTTGTGAGCTATGTGTTAAATAACCAGTTTAGAATTATACTTTGAAGCCAGGTATGGTGGCACACGCTTGTAATCCAAATACTTAGGAGGCTGAGACCAGAGGATCAGAGGTTCAAGGACAGCCTCAGCAACTTAATGAGGCTCTCATCAACTTGGGGAGACCTTGTTTCCAAATAAAAAAAAAAAACAGGGCTGGGGGTGTAGCCTGGAGGTAGAATGCCCCTGCGTTCAATCCCCAGCACTATACACACAAAAAAAGAATTATACTTTGATAGTTTTTTATGATTAATGGAACTAACAACATTGATTGCTTTTCCTGATTACAAAAATAACACACATATTATGAAAATGTTGAAAATGCACAAAATTATAAAGAACATAAAGATCACCCTAAATATCACCACACAGAGAAAATAACTTAAGATTTTTGTGAATTCTGAGTTTTTTCCCCATGCATATATGTAAATGGTTTTGTGATCTTGAGTAAGTTAATTAATCCTTTATCTCAATACCTATCTTTAATGCTGAAATTTAAATAAAAATTTAATATCTGTTTTTGTTGTGTGTGTATGTGTGTGGTTTTTTTTTTTTGGTGTTGGGGTTTGAACCCAAGGGGTACCTCCCAGCTACACCTCCAGTCCAATTTTATTTCTTATTTGGAAACAGGGTCTCACTAAGTTACAGAGGGCCTAAGTTGCTGAGGCTGGCCGTGAATCTGGGTTCCTCCTTTCTCAGCCTCCCAAGTACTGAGATTACAAGCATGCACCACCATGCCCGACTTAATGGTTATTTTTAATATTGATAGCATACTATAAAATCTTATTTTACATTTTTCTATTTTCACATGACACTATATGTAATGAGCTTTTCCCTATAGCATTATCTATCCTTTGAAAACAGTTAGCTTAGGACAAGTTTTAAAAATTAATTATTTCATGATTAGCCTATTTACTTTTTTTTCTTTTTGTTACCTGTTCTTCATCTAGCATCAACCCAAGGATTATGCTTTTTTTCTCACCAATCTATCTTTTTTTTTTTGTACTGGGGATTGAATCCAGGGGTGTTCTACCTCTGAGCTAGACCCCCCAGTGCTATTTTATTTCTTTTTTAATTTTGAAACAGAGTCTCACTAAGTTGCAGAGGCTGGTCTTGAACCTGCAAACCTCCTGTTTGGGCCTCCCAAGTACTGAGATTATAGGCATGCACCACCACACCTAGCTTCCAATCTATCATTTTTTACTCTCTTTCAGTGTTCCATCTTGTATTGTTTTATGATTCTTCTGGCTCTAGAGAAATGAGATCAATTCTAATTTGAGCCTCAGGCCCATCATTCCTATAGCTTCAGACCAAGATGGAATTTCATGAAAAATAGAAATTAATTTTCATTGGATAGATACATCAGGCACTGCTCTAAGCAGTTTCAGCTGGGTGTGGTGGTACACACCTGTAATCCTAGTACTTGGGAGGCTGAGACAGGAAGATTGCAGGTTCGAAGCCAGACTCAGCAACTTGGTGAGACCTTGCTTCTAAATAAGAAATATAAAAAGAAAATCAGGCTGGGGGTGTAGCTTGCGGATAGAATGCCCCTTGGTTCAATCCCTAGCAGTTTCATATCATGTTTCATGTAATTTTCATTAATACCTAGGTTAAATAGTATAATAATCCTCATTTTACAGGTAAGGAAGTTAAGGCTTTGAGATGTTGACTGATTAGTTGAGACATACAACTAGTAACTGATAGAATAAGGATTTAGATTTAAGCAGTTTGACTGTGAAGCCAGATTCTTAAATGCTACTCTACAGTCTTCTACTTACCACATAAAATTAGTGTTATTATTGTCCTAATTTGACAGAAACCAATGCACAAACAAGGATAGAGTGATTTTACTTTTTAATTATGTCCAGCATAGAGAAATCAATTAATTTTTGGATGTTGATTTTACAACTAGCAAAACTGCGAGATTCTCTTATTAATCCTAACAAATTTCTGATAACTATTTTGCTTTTTCTATAAGCATTATCATATCTTCTGAATAATGAAGTTTAGTCTTCCTTTCCAGTCTTGTACCTTGAACTTCTTTTTCTAGCTCACTGGGCTGCCTAGGATCTCAAATACAAGGTCAAATAGAAACAGGGAGAGCCGAGCCAGGCATGGTGGCGCACACTTGTAATCCCAGTACTTTGGGAGGGGGAGACCAGAGGATCCAGGTTCCCGGCCAGCCTCAGCGCTCTCTCTGTTTCTCTTTCTCTCTCTCTCTCTCTCTCTCTCTCTCTCTCTCTCTCCTTAGTGAGGCCCTCTGCAACTTCGTGAGACCCTGTTTCAAAATAAAGTATAAAAAAATAGGGCCGGGGGTGTAGCGTGGAGGTAGAACGCCCCTGGGTTCAATCCCCGGTACCGCAAAAAAAAAAAAAAGAAAGAAACAGGGAGAGCCAGCAGCCTTCACTTTTTCCTTTCTCATAAGGAAAACCTTCAATTTACCATTTGCTTGATGTGTACTGTTTTTAAAAAATAGATATCTTTAATCTGGTTAAGACATTTACTTTCTATACCTAGTTCATTAAAAATTTTTATCTTTAATGCATGTCAAATATTATGGAATGTTTTTTCCTGCATCTCAAAATAATCTCATGATTGTTTTGTTTAATCTTTTAACAGGATGAATAACATTGATCTAGCGTTCAGCCGATCTGATATTTCTAGGATATAAGTGATATATTATACCTTTATATAATATTTGGTTCCATTTGGGAATACACTAAGCCTTTGTCAATAAACATAACCTACAGTCACAGAAAGTGAAGTCATATGTTTTCTCTAATACGCAGAAGCTAGGGAGTAATTGGGATACCAGAGGGACTCCAGATAATGGAGGACAAACCTCAGTGGAGCCAGGGAGGTGGACTAAGGGGAGGGGAGGGGGAAAGTGAGGATCAGTGAAGGAATTACTACCATCCGCTTTGTGTACATATGTGAGAATACCAATGTCAATCTCAGTGCCCTGTATGGGGAAGGGGGGAGTGGGGAGGGAGCCAGGGGAAAGCCCACCAAGTGCTGTGTGCACGTAGGTCACTATCAACATGATTTACATTATGATGTGAGACTATAATGCACCAATAAAAATATATTAAAAATGGCCTATATTTTTGCTTTCCTATCTGACCTTGTCAGACATTGGTATCAAACTTATGTTAGTCTCTCAAAATGAGTTGAGACATGTATTGGGTTGAATAGGGTCCACCCAGACCCTGCGAAAGTGACTCTATTTGGACATAGGATCTTTGCAGACATGATTAAGAAGAGGTCATCTGTAATCAGGGTGGGCCTGTATAAGTTTAGGAAATTATCAGACTTCTAGGAAAGAAGGCCATGTGAAGACAGAAGCAGAGACTGGAGTCGAAGTATCCACAAGCCAAGGACTGTCAAGAAGCCAGAAGAGACAAGCAAGGATTCTTCCCTAAAGCCGTTGTAGGAAGAGTAGTCCTAATTACAAATGTCCAGCCTCTGGAATTATGAGACAATACATTACTGTTTGAAGCCACTCAGTTTGTGGAAATTTCTTACGGTGGCCATAGGAAACTAATAAAGGAAGGGTTCCCCCTATTTTGATTCTCTAAGATGTTTGTGTAAAATTGGGATACTATTTTCCTTGACTTTATAGTAGAGCTTGCCAATGTAATAATCTAGGCCTGGAATTAATTCTGTGAGTTTTTTTTATTACTGATGCATTTCTCTAATGATTATAGAAATTTAGGGGGGTTCTATTGCTCCTTGAGTCAATTTTGGTAAGCTATATTTGTCTGCTGGTTCATAATATTCTCTAAGTGTGTGTGTGTGTGTGTGTGTGTGTGTGTGTGTGTGTGTGCGTGTGTGTGTTGCTGGGGATTGAACACAGGGGCATTCTACCTCTGAGCTAAACCCCCAGCCCTATTTTTTTTTTTTTTGCGGTACCAGGGATTGAACCCAGGGGTGTTCTACGTCCGCGCTACACCCCTGGCCCTATTTTTTATACTTTATTTTGAAACCGGGTCTCACGAAGTTGTGGAGGGCCTCACTAGGTAGAGAGAGAAAGAGAGAGAGAAAGAGGGAGAGAGAGAGAGAGAGAGAGAGAGAGAGAGCGCGTGAGCGAGCTGAGGCTGGCCTCGAACCCGGATCCTCTGTTCTCCACCTCCCAAAGTACTGGGATTACAAGCTTTTATTTTTTATTTTCAAACAGCACTTCACTAGGTTGTTGAGAGACTTACTAAGTTGCTAAAGCTGGCTGCGAAGCTGTGATCCTCCTGTCTCAGCCTCCCAAAGTGCTGGGATTACAGGCATGAGCCACCATGCCTGGCCATCATATTTTCATTATCTTTTTTAATAGCAACAGCAGCCACAGGGATAAAGGTTTTTGTTTTGTTTTTCAGTGCTGGGGATTGAACCCAAGGGTACTCTACCACTGAGCTGGACCCCCAGCCCTTTTTATTTTCTTATTTTGACAAATGAAACACTAAGTTGCCCAGACTGACCTTAAACCTGTCGTCCTCCTGCCTCAGCCTTCTGAGTAGCTGGAATTACAGGTGTGTGCCACGGAGTTCAGATGCGGGGAAAACTTTTTTTTTAATCACTCCTCTTTGTGTCTTGTTTGTGCCTTCTCTTTCTTTTTCTATTTTATTTTACTGGGGGTTGAACCCCAGCATTCTACCTCTGAGTTACATCACCAGCCCTTTTTTATTTTTTATTTTGAAACAGGGTCTCACTAAGTTGCTGAAAGTCTCACTAAGTTGCTGAGGCTGGCCTTGAACCTGCAATCCTCCTGTCTCAGCCTCCCAAGTCCTGGGATTATAGGCGTGCACCACCATACCCAGCCTTCTCTTTTTTCTTGATCAGTATCTCTAGAGGTTTGTTAATTTTATTAGTCTTTTCAGAGAACTTTGATAATATTGTTCTCTTGTTTCACATTTGTTTTCTATTTCATTAATTTTTCTTTATTATTTCTTGCTACTACTTTTATTTGGGTCCATTTTACTGCTCATTTGTTTTGTCAATTGCATCATATAGATACTTAACTCATTGTGCTTCAGACTTTTTTGTTTTCTAATATAGCCTTTTAAAGCTATTCTTCCTTCTATCTTTTACTTTGGTTACTATCCCTCAAGTTTCATATGTTTTATATTTGTCATCTTCTAGTTTAGAATATTTTCTGAATTCCATTATGATTTCTGTTTTGACTCACAGGTTAAGAAATTCTCAAACACATGAAAATATATATGTGTGTGTTTGGGGGCTTACTGTACTGTACTAGGGATTGAACCCAGGGCATTCTACCTCTGAGCTACATCCCCAGCCCTATTTTATTTTTTATTTTGAAATAGGGTCTCACTAAGTTGCTAAGGCTGGCTGCGAACCTGTGATCCTCCTGTCTCAGCCTCCCAAGTACTGGGATTATAGACATGCTGGCCACTATGCCCAGCTCTACATATATTTTTGTTATTGATTTCTAGACTAATATCATTATTGTCAGAGAATATATTAAAATGGAATTTATTGAGACAGATTGCACACTCAACAAGCAAACACTCAGTCCAAGCCCAAGACAAACTTTTATGGTCCAGTACCTGCTCAATTTGTAAATGGTCCTTATGTATTTGATAAGAATGTATATTTTACAATATTTTGGTGCACTGTTCTATACATGTCCATTAAGCCCCTTTGAAAATAACTACTAAGTTTTTACCCAGAGGGGCAGCTGATGCAGTATCATTCTCAGTCTGTGGCTGGATTCTAGAGACAGTGGGAGAGGGTCAGACACTAATTACCTGCACAGAATTTGCCATCTGCTCCAGAAATCACAATGGCTTTTACTGTATGGTCTGATAAAGCTTTCTGTAGTCCCTCTGTTACTCCATTCAGTACAGCCAAACTAAAAGGGAAAAAATTACATGAAGCAAATTAGTCAGAATTCAATTTCTACCAGCTCAGAGTTTTTTCCCCCAATAATGAAAAATTAAGCACACACATAATGGATAAAAATCATAGATACTTACTGTTAAAGCTTTCATTCATTTGTTCAACAAATACTATTTATTTGTGAATGAAGCAATGAACTGATTAAATGCAATCTTGTATTAATTAAATGCAAATATTGTAAAGCAATATTATTGTCTTCTACTCTGCTCTAATTTTGATCATGTGGAATCAGCAGGAATCAATTTGAAAATATAGCAAAATGGAAGGGATTAGCTTATCATTGCACACAGCTATCATGTAAGGTGCACTAAGGTGAGTGCTGTATTAAAGGCACAAAGAAAGTGATGCAGAAGTTCAGAGGGGGACACAATTACTTTCCATCTGTCATACTGGCAGAAATAGAAGAAAAGTAAAGGAGAAACTGATTCAGGGATGTGACAAGGGGTTGCTATTTACCTTTAATCTCCATTACTCCTCACTTCCTTGCAAGTATTAAAATACCTAGTTTTTAGCTTAATAAATTGTAGCCAAAAAAGATTATATTTTCCATGCTGCTTTGAAGTAAGGTCTGCTCAAGGCTCTAAGTTCTTGTCAGTGGGATGAAAGCATATTTGGTATATGCAACTTTTGGGAAGAGTCCTTAAAGGATTGAGTATGCTTTCCTCTTTTTCTTTCCTCCCCACTCCTGGTAGGAATGCAGATGTGATAGCTAGATTAGGAACGACCATTTGGACCAAGAGGTAGAAGCCATGTATTGAGAATGGCAGAGGAAAAAATAGACAGTACTGGGGTCATTGATGATTCTAGAGCACCAATACCATTCCAGGACACCATTGTGAGACAAGTTAATTCTTTCTTGTTTAATTCATTATTATTGTGATTTTTCTGTCACTGATAGTCAAACCTAATCCTAACTCAATTTAGAAGGCAAAGGCAAGAACAGGGAAAGATGGGGCATGTACAACAGTACACTCTGTCCAGTTTCAGTTTATGAGAGAGTGGTCCACAGAAGAGATAGCTAAAGTGAAAGGAGTCCACCAAAGGAAAAGAAATATGAGCTGAGGGCAGATTCGCCCAGTCCATCTTCATTTAAGAAGTAGGAGAGGCTCAGTAGTGATCTAGAACCAAGGGAGCCCAAGTCACATAGACCGGGTGGCGGGGGGCAGAGATTTCCCATGAACTAGGGGATTGATATGGAAAAGTGATGGTGAAGGAGGGAGACATGAAAAGTAGTGAGGAACTGCATTATTGCCTGGATCTGCAATGACCTTCAAAGGTTCATGTATTGCAGGCTTGGTCTCCAACACATACATGTTCAGAGGTGGGGGGTTGGGGAAGTGATAGGATCACACAGGCTCTAACCTCATTAATGGATTAACTGTAGAAGGGGGGACCTAGTTGGAGGAGCTAGGTCACTGGGGATGTCCCCAGCTCCTTCCTCGCTCTAGAGTTCTCTCTCTGTGTCCCTTGGCTTCCTAGCTGTCATGAGCTGAGCAGCTTTCCTCCTCTATGCCCTTCCACCATAATGTTCTGTCTTGCCTCAGGAGCAAAGCAATGGAGCCCTCTGACCAAGGACTGCAGCCTCTGGAACCATGAGGCAAAATAAATCTTTCCTCCTTTTAGGTTGTCAGTATTAGGTATTTTTATCACCATGACGACAAGCTAACACAAACTGCTTAAAGGAAAAATGATAGAAGCAGATCATCATCAATTATGCCTTGGAATTCTGAGTATTCTGGGTAAAATCTCAGGGTTTTTGTATAAAGGGTGGAAACAATCTTAAAAACAAACAAACAAACAAACAAAAATGACACACCTCTATACAGACATATTATTATGACCAGAAATAATGAGTCGAAACCTCAGGGAATAATGGAGATACTTGCCCTTGTGTATGATAATTACCTTTGACCTACTTACTTTTCACCTCTTAACCTAAAGGAAGTCAAACAATACCTCTTGCTTTTGGCTAGTTAATTATATGTCAAATCTGATCACAAAAACAGATTCCAGACCATTACATAATATTGAAAAGTCCAACAGTCTCTTCAGTCACCGTTAATATCTGTTGGAAACTGGTTACAAGAACCCCCCCCAGCATACCAAAATTCCTAGATGTTCAAATCCCTTATGAAAAATTAAATTTTCATATATCATCTCTAGACTACTTATAATACCCAATGAAAGATAAATGCTATGTAAATATTTATTATACTATACTGTTTAGGGAAAAAAGACAAGAAAAAAAAAAACTCTGATGTTCATTATGGTGGACCTAACTATATTTTCTATCCATGGTTGGTTGTTGGTGGGTGTGGAACCCAGGGATACTAGGACAGACTGTATTTCCTTCTGGGTATAGGATGGATACAAATTGAACCCAAATGAGCTCAGCCAGTGCCACTGAGGAGAGGGGACTGGCTTTTCCCATTTCAACCAACCTCTCCTGTTTCATGTATATTCTTGTTCATTGTGAAAAATTCAAAAGTAGGGAAAAGAAAAGAAAGGGAAAGGAAAGAAAAGAAAACGGCTATAACAGCTCTGGCTTTCCCTGATGCAGCTGACTGAGAGGGACCACAGTCCAGCAAAGTAAAGGCCACAGGGGCTAAGAAAGTCCCCCCACCCCTTAACTGCCAGGTGTGGAGAGTGGGGACCAGCCTTGGTGAGTGCTGACCACAGGCTTCAGCGTCTCTGTCCACAGCAAGCCTTCACTTTTGGACACCTTAGATTTTTATTTTGTTTTGCTTTGTAATGAAAGTTTATAAATCGAGTTTGTGGCTTGTGACTGTCATTTTTTTTCAAATAAAGAAATAGAAAATAGAACATGTTAAACTATTAACATGTAAGGAAAGGTTTGATTTCAGAAAATTTTCTTTTCAGTTTTACTATGTATGTATACGTCTTGTTGTGTAAAACATAAAGTCTCTTAATATGTGTAGTATGGTAAAAAAAAAGTGTGAAAACCTTTGTTTTGAAGACAGGCCCCATAATCAACTGTGTTTTACACTTATAATGAGGGTTGCCACTTGTCTGAATGGAAGGAAACATGGCTGGCTAAACTAGCAAAAAAAAGGACTTAAACTATTTTCTGAGGAAAAAAATTATTCAAAAAAGAATCTCTTAGCTGGGCGTGGTGGCACACACCTGGAATCCCAATACTTAGAAGGCTGAGACAGGAGGATCACAAGTTCAAGGCTAGCCTCAGCAACTTAATGAGGCTGTTTCAAAATTAAAAATAATAAAATAGGGCTGGGGGTATAGCTCAGAGGTAGAATTCCCCTGGGTTCGAGCCCCAGTAACACACACACACACACACACACACACACACACAACACACACACACACTTTTGAGCTGTGGGTGTAACTCAGTTGTAG
>PVJS01024334.1:0-10963 GCA_004027185.1 Glis glis
GACGTGTAGCTCAGAAGAAGAATACCCCTGGGTTCCATCCCAGTACCCCCCCCAAAAAAATGTATGTATAAAATTAACAGACCAGTTTGGTGGCTTGGGCTTGTAGCCTTAACTACTTAGGAAGCTGAGGCAGGAGGATCACTTGAGTCCAGGAGTTCCAGACAAGTTTGGGCAACAGAGTGAGACCCTGTCTCAAAAAAAAAAAAAAAAAGACAAAAAGACAAAGACAAAGAAAAAGCCGGGCATGGTGGCACATGCTTGTAATCCCAGTACTTGGGAGGCTGAGACCATAGGATCCGGGTTTGTGGCCAGTCTCAGCTACTTAGTGAGGCCCTCCGCAACTTTTTGAGACCCGGTTTCAAAATAAAGTATAAAAAATAGGACCTGAGGTGTAGCTCAGAGGTAAAATGCCCCTGGGTTCAATCCCCGGTACCGCAAAAAAAAAAAAAAAAGACAAAGAAAAAATAATTTTTTAATTTTATTTTTTGTGCTACTGGGGATTGAATCCAGGGGCAATCTATTCTGAGCTACACCCCATTTTTGTTTTGAAACTGGGTCTCCCTAGGTTACTGAGAGTCTTGCTAAGTTGTTGAGGCTGATTTTGAATCTACGATCCTGTCTCAGCCTCCCAAGTACTGGAATTACAGGCATGTATTTCTGTGCCCAGCTAGAAAAAAGAAATTTAATCACTTTTGAGGCAGAGCCCTTATGAATGGATTCAATGATATAATGCAAGCTATAGTCTCTTTATTTTATTTTTATTTTTGTGGTACTGGGGATTGAATCCAGAAGTGTTTTACCTCCAAGCCAAACCCACAGCCCTACTTTATTTATCTATTTTTATTTATTTATTTATTTATTTATTTATTTATTTATTTATTTATTTATTTTGTGGTACTGGGGATTGAACCCAGGGGCCTTCTACCTCTGAGCTACACCTCCAACCCTATTTTTTATTCTTTATTTTGAAACAGGGTCTCACTAAGTTGCGAAGGGCCTCACTAAGTAGCTGAGGCAGGCTGTAAACCTGCGATCCTCCTGTCTCAGTCTCCCAAGTACTGGGATTACAAGTGTGCGCCACCTTGCCCCGCTTTATTTATTTATTTTATTTTATATATTATTTTGGTACTAGGGACCGAACCTAGGGGCATTCTATCTCCAAGCTACATCCCAGCCCTTTTTATTTTATTTTTATTTTGAAACAGGGTTTCAGCCAGGCGTGGTGGCGCACGCTTGGAATCCCAGTACTTGGGAGGCTGAGACCGGAGGATCTAGGTTCACAGCCAGCCTCAGCTACTTAGTGAGCCCTCTGCAACTTCGTGAGACCCGGTTTCAAAATAAAGGATAAAAAATAGGGCCGGGGGTGTAGCTCAGAGGTAGACCGCCCCTGCGTTCAATCCCCAGTACCGCAAAAAAAAAGAAAAGAAAAGAAAAGAAAAGAAACAGGGTTTCGGTAAGTTACTGAGGGTCTTGCTAAGTTGCTGAGGCTGGCCTTGAACCTGCGATCCTCCTGTCTCAGCATCCAAGTCCTGGGGTTTCAGGAGAGGGCCACCACACCTGGCTAGTTATAATCTTTATTACTCTTGTCAGAAGCCCCAACTTGTAAAGCTCCCACAGGTGGGATTCCCTTTACCCACTGAGCCCTGATGAGCTAGACCCGGGCAGAAATAAGTTGTTTCCAGAGCTCTATGCCAAAGAGCTTCCTCTGAACATCCAACATAGTGAACATCAACATAGTGAACAAGTGAACATCTGCTCACTTGCCCCCAAAGCCAAATATGAAAGGCAATGGTGAAAAGTATGGAAGAACCTTTCATGGGCGTCACTACACCAGGAAGGTAAGGACCCATGTCCTTGGCCCTGTCTTCCAGTGACCGACAATGACTTTGAGGTTTTATAGAAAGGGGGATGAGGGCAAGCGGCGGGAGTTTGCATAGCTGGAGGCTTTTCACAGCTGCCAAAGCGGAGATCCTGGTCAGGTGTAGTCTGGTCCATCTTTATCTCAGGATGGGTCAGGTGGGGCCACATCTGCATAAGAAAGTTGCTATTGCGGGGGCGTGGTGGCGCACAGCAGTAATCCCAATACTTTGGAGGCTGAGACCGGAGGATCACAGGTTCAAGGACTTTTAGCAACTTAGTGGAGGCTCTCAGCAACCTAGTGAGACCCTGTTTCAAAACAAAAGAAAAAAAAGGGCCGGGCGTGGTGGTGCACACTTGTAATCCCAGTACTTTGGGAGAGGGAGACCGGAGGATCCGGGTTCGCGGCCAGCCTCAGCTCTCTCTCTGTCTCTCCCTGTCTGTCTGTCTGTCTGTCTCTCTTTCTCTGTCTCTCTCTCTACTTGGTGAGGCTTCCGCAACTTCGTGAGACCCGGTTTCAAAATAAAGTATAAAAAATAGGGCCGGAGGTGTAGCACGGAGGTAGAACCCCCCTGGGTTCAATCCCCGGTCCGCAAAAAAAAAAAAGAAAAAAAAAGGGCTGGGAGTGTAGCCTCCGGGACAGCGCGCATACACACACATAAAATAAATAAAAAGTTGCTGTTGCCTGGGGGTACCTTGGACACGTGGTGGCAAGATGTTTATGGATCAGACCTTATTCCTGGAATCTAAGATGACTCAGAGCAAGGGAGAGGGATGCAAAATAGAGGCAGAGATGCCAAGTCCTCAATTCTGCGTTTAGCCACCCATTGGACATTTGCAGGCAAAAGTGAAGAAAGAGCCCGTGTGTTTGTTACAAGCTGGGTGTAGTGGCGCACACCTGAAATCCCAGTACTTGGGAAGCTGAGACAGAAGCATTACAGGTTAGGGTTAGGGTCAGCGATTTAGCAAGATCCTGTTTCAAAATTTAAAAACAAAAAGGGCTGGGGGTGTAGTTCAGAGGTAGAATACCCCTGGGTTCAATATCCAGTACCAATACATACATACATACATACATACATACATACATACATATGAAAAGTAAATCCTTGTTGCAAACACAGAATTCAGTTCCAGTCCCTTCATCCAGCTTGGGCCGGAAGAAAGCTGCACATGGCCTGGCGGTAACCTGGCACAGAGGAAAGACATGCCCAGACACCTCTGATCTTCAGTCAAGCCTACTAACCCAAGGCAACTTCTAGAAAGTTTTGCTTTTGAACATGGTTGGGAAGATTGGGTGAAGAGTGTCTTTGTTGTTTTCTAGTGTTTCACAGTGGAAAAACCAAAGGTTGGAGTTCAATATTTTCATCCCCTTAAAGAGTACCCCTGTAGTATACAGTTATTCTAGGAAGTATTATAAGTATATAGTATTCTTGTTATTCCATATTTTTTAGGTATTGGAGATTGAACTCAGGAGTGCTCTACCACTGAGCTGAATCCCCAACCTTTGTGTGTGTGTGTGTGTGTGTGTGTGTGTGTGTGTGTGTGTGTGTTACTGGGGATTGAACCCAGGGGCATTCTACCTCTGAGCTATCCCTCCAGTCCTATTTTATTTTTTTATTTGGAAACAGGGTCTCACTAAGTTGATGTGAGCCTGAGTTGCTGAGGCTGGCCTTGTCACTATGCCCGGCTCCCAACCCCCCTCCCCCTTTTTTTTTTGCGGTACTGGGGATTGAACCCAGGGGCATTCTATCTCTGAGCTATACACCCAGCCCTATTTTTTATTCTTTATTTTGAAACAGGGTCTCACTAAGTTGTGGAGGGCTTCACTAAGTAGCTGAGGCTGGCTGCAAACCTGCGATCCTCCTGTCTTAGCCTCCCAAATACTGGGATTACAAGGGTGTGCCACCATGCCCGGTTTTTATTTATTTATTTATTTATTTATTTATTTATTTACTTATTTATTTATTTTGCGGTACTGGGGATTGAACCCAGGGACATTCTACCTCCAGGCTACACCCCAGGCCCTATTTATTATTCTTTATTTTTGAAACAGGGTCTCACTAATTTGCGGAGGACCTCACTAAGTAGGCTGAGGCTGGCCCTGAACCCGGATCCTCCGGTCTCAGCTTCCCAAGTACTGGGATTACAAGTGTGCGCCACTACACCCGGCTTTTTATTTATTTTTTCGATACTGGGAATTGAACCCAGGGGCATTCTACCTCCAAACTACACCCCCAGCCCTATTTTTTATTCTTTATTTTGAAACAGGGTCTCACTAAGTTGCGGAGGGCCTCACTAAGTAGCTGAGGCTGGCCACAAACCAGGATCCTCCGGTCTCAGCCTCCCAAGTACTGGGATTACAAGCGTGCACCTCCACGCCCGGCTGGTAGAGGCTATAAAGAGCAAGACGCAGCCGCTGTGAACAGAAGTGTGTCAGCTTTCTGTTACTGTAACAAACACCTGAGATAGGGGTGACATGCACCTATCATCCCAGCTAGTCTGGAGGAGGATTGTCAATTGGAGGCTATCCTGGACCCTAGTGAGACCCTGTCTCAAAATATAATAAAAAGGGCTGGAGATATAGATCAGCATTAAAACACCCTGGGTTCAGTCTCCAGTGCTATAAAACAAAACCAAAAAAACCCCAAACCTCTTATTTACAGAGTAACTTCTAAGCACCAGGGACCCTACAATGTGCCTTGTTATATTGTTATCTCATTTATTTTTGCAATTCGGAAATTAAACTCAGCAAGGCCAAATATTTGATCCAGGGTTAATAATGGAGACGATGATATTTGTAATTGAATACTAATGAGTTGCACTGTGCTAAGCCCTTTATATATGGTCCCACTATGCCTCTCCACAGGCCTTTGAGGTGGGTATTGTCTCCCTGTTACAGATAAACTAAGGCTCACAGAGTTAGTGAATGATGCTGTTGCATTTGATCCCACCCATTTGACTCCGAAGCCCGTTTCTTCCTTTTCTGTACTCCTAAGACAGCAGCTGAGTTGAGGGACCCTGAGGTGACTGTGCACAGGGGTGGTCCACTGAAGGCCCTTTTTTCCTATGTTCCAAACTTGGCTGGATTTCTCTAATGTGTTTACCTGTGTCAAAGTCTTCTTTCTGTTACCTAATGCAAGCATAAAGTCCTAGGACCATGTAGGTAGCTAATGCTGCTCCATGATACTGTCAGATGAAGCTGGCAAACACATTTCAAAAGTAGGCAAAAAGCCAGGCATGATGGTGCATGCCTGTAATCCTAGTACTTTGGAGGCTGAGACAGGAAGATCACAAGTTCTCAGCCAGCCTCAGCAACATAGAGAGACTCTCAACAACCTAGTGAGACTCTGTTTCAAAATGAAATGTAAAATACATCTACTACTGAGCTATATTCTCAGACCTTTTTATTTTATTATGGGGCAGGGTCTAAATTACCCAGGCTGGCTGGAACTTGCAATCCTCCTGCCTCAGCCTCCACAGTAGCTGGGGTTATTGGGTGCATCACTCTGTGGGGCCCAAATCAATTCTTGATAGATACAAGGAGATCTTCTGGATTTATTGAATCCAACCTCACCTTGGAAGGCAGTGTTTCAGTCAGCATTCTTTGTGCTGCTACCCACAAAACTTGAACACCACAACTTGCAGGAAGGGGATTTATTTGCTCACAGTTCCAGAGATTTCAGGGGTTCAGTCCAGGTTACATCTGTGGAGCTCACGGTCTGGTTGCAGAAGGCAGAGAGAGAGAGAGAGAGAGAGAGAGAGAGAAGAAGAAGAAGAAGAAGAAGAAGAAGAAGAAGAAGAAGAAAAGAGAGAGTGCAGCACAAGGGCTCTGCGCCTACATCAGGGAGACCAGGGGCCAGAGGCAAAAGAGAGCAAGCAAAGGGATTCTAGGACACAAGCACAGTCCCTAAGGCCACACCCCCAGTGACCCACCTCCTCCAGCCACACCGCCACACCCCACCTGTCTAGGTTACCATCCAGTAAATCCATTACAATGGATTTATCCACTGATGAAATTACAGGCTCATGATTTAATTATATCAACTCTGAACATCAATACATGAGCTCTTTCAGGGGACATTCTATACCATAACAGCCAGGCTCAGCAATATATATTATATATACTGCAAATATGTATTATACATAGCAATATCTATATCTATATACTATATATGCGTGTGCATATATATACATAGAAAGAAAGAGAAAGATGTGCTAGATATGAGCTCTCATTATGTTACCCAGGCTGGTCTGAACTCTTGGGCTCAAGTGATCATCCCTCCTTGGCTTCCTAGTGATGGAACTATCACTTCCTGCAGCCCTGAAAAGAAGTATCTGCTCTGTTTATACAGCATATGGCAGGAAGAAGAGGGGAGATTTGAGTACCCCTCCCACCCTCAAGTCCTTCTCTCTCTGTTTCCCAGTGAAGGGCTGAAGGGCTCAGTTAAGGTCTCAGCACAGTCTGACATATTTTAGGAGATGAGTCTGTGGAACAAATGTTGGGGTAGGGGTTGGTGCTCTGGGTGTGCTGGGTGGAAATTCTGTGAGTGGCAGAGACAACAGGAGAAGGGGGTGTGGGGCAGGATGCTATGTCAGGCTCTGTCTCCTGCCCCCCGCTCCCCCCACAGAAACAGTGGCCAGGAATCTAGAGGTTCTTCTCCACGCTGACCCCACTGTCTGTGTCCCTCACCCTTTCTGAGTCATGGTGGTGGCACTAGGAACTCTACAATGGAGTGCTGAAAGGCCTGCGGCCTGTGGAAGGCAGATGAAGGAGGGGTGCGGGCAGCGTGCAAAGCGTTTACAAGGCACCTCTAGTTCTGCTAGAGCATGTTGTGCTTTATCCTGGAGTGGGGAAATAATAGACATTGATTTTTCACTTAGCAATATTTCCAGCAACTGTATGGAAAATGGAATGGCGAGGAAGACGGAGACATAAAGGCGATTATCATAGGAGTTGGGGTGGGAAAATGAGGAGCCCTGTGTAAAGTGGGAACAGGTTAAGAGAATACCGTTTGGGGAACGCGGGGGAGGAGGCACAGACAGCTTGCCTTAGGATCTGGTGAGCTGTGGATGCAGGGCCAACATCCTAGACATAGAAGCCGCAGAATCAATAGAGTCTAAACTCGTGAGCACACGTGAGTGACAGCCCCTCTTTCCCTCTTCCCCATGGCGCCTGGGCTTTGGAGTCAGTCGGTCAAGAGTTCAAGACTTCTGCTGGAACGTAGCTGCTGTCAGCCCAGGGTTACGACCACCTGTTCACAGCTATATGCGGAGCGAGCCAAACGGTGTCTGGCAAATCACTGGTGCTCACTAAACATTGCAGAATGTATGAATTGATGAATGGTCCCACTCCAAACCGCCTTTCCTCATCCGTACCTGGAAAGGTGGTTGAATAATGAAATCACATTTGGCGTACAGTGGGCGCTCAACAAGTTGTATTTTTCCTTCCCCTTCACCATCGATCGCGTCCCTGGGCGACTGCAATCGGAGGGGGTTCTTTCCCTGGCGAGGTTCCCCCGCCGGCCCCCAGGGTCTCGGGAGCACGTGGCCAGGCCCGGCGGGATGCGGAGGTGGGGGCGCGGGCCGGTCCCGGGCTTACGTAAGGAGCGCGTCCCGCGGCCGGCGGGGCTGGGCGCCGGGGCCGGCGGAGGCGGCGCCGCCCAGCGGGATCCGGGCTGGAAGTCTCCGGTGGCGCCGCTGCCAGCGAGGTGTGTGTTTATTTGCTTTGGGCAGAGAGGCGCCGGGCTCGGGCTCCGCGCGCCCCGCGGCTGGGGAGCGCATCTGCCAACCCGGGCGGAGGTGGGCCCCTCCGGTTGCGCGCGGGCGGCGGCGGCGGCGGCTCCAGGGAATGTGACAGCCGCCGGGGAGGGGCCGGCGTGGACGACGGGCTGCCCACGTGCGGGGACCCGACAGGGGCTCGGCCAGGACGCGGGGTGCGTGGGGCGCGGGGGTGCGCTTCGAGTCACCCCTATCCCGGTGTCCCCAGCTCGGAGGAGACTGGCTTGGGGATGCCCCGCCGCCCGGCTCCCTCCCTGGACACGGCGTGGGGGGTGAAGAAAGGGAAGGGTCGAGATGGGACCTGCGGGGCGGGCCACGCGACGCGGGGGCCCCGGAGTTCTCCCTAATCGCTGCCCGGGGGCGAGGAGGTGGCGGAGGGCGGGGCCGCGGGAGGGTTGTCTTAAAAGTCTCTGCTTCCCCCTGCAGGGGCGGCAGGCGAGTCCCCGCGCGAGCCGAGGGTGCCAGAACCAGGGGCCAAGAAACAAAGTTCCCGGGGCCGCGGTCCGGGCTGCCCGTGCGGCCGCTCTCCTGCTCTGAAGGCCATGGCTTCCAAACTCCTGCGCGCGGTCATCCTCGGGCCGCCCGGCTCGGGCAAAGGCACCGTGTGCCAGAGGATCGCCCAGAACTTTGGCCTCCAGCATCTCTCCAGCGGCCACTTCTTGCGGGAGAACCTCAAGGCCAACACCGGTACGGGGCTGCGGGGGGCGAGGTGTGCGGGCGAGCCAGGCCGGGATGGGCTAGGTAGGGGAGAGACGCGTGCGGAGAGGGGCCGGGTCTCCGCGGTCCCCGGTGCCCTTCCCCCGCCCGCGTGTGGCGGTGCAGGCTCGTACGTGCCGGCGTGCATGCAACCGGAGGCCCGCGGCCGCGCGGCTTAACCGCGCCCGGGGAGGAGGCCGAGGCTCGCCGGGAGGATGGAGGGAGGTGCTCACAGCTCCTCTTTGCACCCCGCTCCTCCTGCCTGGGGGAAGAGCCCGTACCCAGCGGGCCGAGGGAGCCGGAGCCAGAGCCAGGCAGCCAGCCCTGAGCTTCGCTCTCACGCTGCCTCCTTCTGCAGAGCTGTTCTCCAGCCCCTCAGCCCCCTCCCCTCGGTCCCCAGTGAGCCGCGCGTCCGCTCCCCGAGCCCCGGCTCCGGGGCCGAGCGCCGCCCACCTGTGGGAGTCCCGGGCTCTGCGCACTGGGGAACCTGTGGCGCGGCGGGGCTCGCAGCCACGCTCCCCTGCAGCCCCTCCGCTCCGCCTTGGGCCTGGGGACTGAGCCCTGGGTGGCTCTGAAAGGCCTGTGTGTTCGCTGCTGCTGAGCTAAACTCTTCCCCACCAACTCCCCCTCCTCCCCAAGCCCGGGCCTGGCCGCCCGGAGACTAGTGGGAGACTCGTTCTGATAAATTACATTTTGAATCCAGCCTTCCTGGAAATGGCTTCTTGAGAATGCCTCCCTCAGCCGGCGTGGCGAGGCTGGGGATATAGATCGCCTCATCTCGTAGGCTGACAGTGTTCAGTTCATCCCCTTTCGCCGCTCCTCACACTCCACGTTCGCCCCAGTCCCAAACCATTGGTCTTGAAAGGTGAGAGGTAGCACCCGAGGTGCTGCGAGGTGCATAACCCTTCTGCGACGCACTGCTCATCTTTAGCGACTCCCACCTGGAAACGTGTTATTGCAAACGGGGATTCCCAATATTGTAAGGCTCCTCGCTGTCCAAGGTGGCTAGTGCCCATTATGGGCTAATTATCTCGGGATCTGCATTTCAGAAGCACAGATTAGTGAGAAGAGGTGGGTGGAGGACAGAGCTGAAAAACGGAAGGAAAGCTTAAAAGCAAGAAATTAAGAAGTATCTCCAAAGGTGATGCACACTTGTAATCCCAGTACTTGGGAGGCTGAAGACAGGAGGATCACAGGTTCAAGGCCAGCCTCAGCTACTTAGTAGTGAGGCCCTCCGCAACACCCTGTTTCAATTAAAAAAATAAAAATAAAATAAAAATAGGGTTGGGGGTGTAGCTTGGAGGTAGAATGCCCCTGGGCTTAATCCCCAGTACTGCAAAAAAGAAAAAAGTGTCTCCAAGGCAGTTTATTCCTTTCCTTTCAAGCAGGTTGTAAAGCGAGCTTTTATTGTGAGTCTCAGAAACATTCTTCCCCTCGCCCTCAAGACTCAGATGGAAGCCTTATGTGTAACAGATTGCACTTTCAATTTTCTCCTGTGGATATTGTTACCTCAAGTGTGCCTATTTTAATTTTATTTATTTATTTATTATTTATTTATTTATTTATATTTTGCGGTACTGGGGATTGAACCCAGGGGCGTTCTACCTCCGCGTTACACCCCCGGCCCTATTTTTTTTTTTATACTTTATTTTGAAACCAGGTCTCACGAAGTTGCGGAGGGCCTCACTAGGTAGAGAAAGAGAGAGAGAGAGACAGGGAGAAAGAGAGAGAGTTGCGCTGGCCGCGAACCCGGATCCTCCGGTCTCCGCCTCCCAAAGTACTGGGATTACAAGCGTGCGCCACCACGCCCGGCTATTTTTAATTTTTTTTGGTGGTACCTGGGATTGAACCCAGGGGCGGTCTACCTCCCAGCTACACTCCCGGCCCTATTTTTTTATATTTTATTTTGAAACCGGGTCTCACGAAGTTGCAGAGGGTCTCACTAAGTAGCTGAGGCTGGACGCGAACCTCCGGGTCTCCGCTTCCCAAGTACTGGGATTACAAGCTTGCATCTATTTTAATTTTAATACAACATTCAAATGCATCTTATTCTTTCTGTGTTTGGAATGCGGATTTGGGGGGTGGGCCCAGCCTGAGGGTTTTTTTTTTCCAGTACCTGGGATTGAACCCAGGGGCGTTATACCTCGGAGCTAGACCCAGGCCTGGCCCTATTTTTTATCCTTTATTATTATTTTTTTTTTGCGGTACCTGGGATTGAACCCAGGGGCATTATACCTCGGAGCTAGACCCCCGGCCCTATTTTTTACCCTTTATTTTAAAACCGGGTCTCACGAAGTTGCTGAGGGCCTCACTAAGTAGCTGAGGCTGACTGCGAACTGGGATCCTCCGGTCTCCACTTCCCAAGTACTGGGATTACCAGCGTGCGCCACCACGCCCAGCTCAGCCTGAGGGTTTCCTGAGAGGCTGCTTGTGGTGGGGAGATAGAAACTGACATAGAGTCCATTTCATAACATCCTTTATACCTGATTTGGTGGCTGGCTTTCCTTGGGGCATGAAGGGCTTCACCAGCACCTCCTGGTGCTGGATTAGTGGCCATGGCCATTTTTAAAGTGCCTGTGATGGGAAAAGCCTTCTTTCTATGCTTTCTTAGGGGTTTCGAAAACTCCAATTT
>PVJS01024334.1:11063-28892 GCA_004027185.1 Glis glis
TACTGGGATTACAAGCATGCGCCACCACGCCCGGCTCTCTCTTTTTTTTTTTTTTACCCCCTGTACTGGGGATTGAACCCAGGGGCATTCTACATCCGAGCTACATGCCCAGCCCTAGTTTTTTTTTCTTTATTTTGAAACAGGGTCTCACTAAGTAGTGGAGAGCCTCACTAAGTAGCTGAGGCTGGCCATGAACCTGCGATCCTTCTGTCTTAGCCTTCCAAGTACTGGGATTACAAGTGTGTACCACCACGCCCGGCAGTTTTTTTTTTTATAGCTTTAACTTTCCTCTGCTGTGAACTTTAGTTTCTATTCTTTCAAGTGCCTTCATTCCCCCACCCCCACACCATTTTCCCCTCCAAGTAAGAAGAGACTTAGAAATGTTTAGATTTATTTGTTGTCAATTAAGGTTTTTTTTTTTGTGTGTGTGTGTGTGTGTGTGGTACTGGGGATTGAACCCAGGGGCATTCTACCTCTGAGATACACCCTCAGTCTTTTTTTTTTTTGGTACTGGGGATTGAACCCAGAGGCATTCTACCTCCAAGATACACCCCCAGCCTGATTTTATTTCTTATTGGAAACAGGTTCTCATTAGGTTGCTGAGAGCCTGGAGAAGTTGCTGAGGCTGTCCTTGAACCTGCGATCCTCCTGTCTCAGCCTCCCAAATACTGGGATTACAAGCGTGTGCCACCATGCCCGGCTGTCTTATTTTTTAAATTTTTATTTTGAAACAGGGTCTTGCTAGGTTGATGAGAGTCTCACTACTTGCTGAGGCTGTTCTAAAACCTGCTGTCCTCCTGTCTCAGCCTCCCAAGTACTCAGATTACAGGCCTGTGCCACCATACCCAGCTAAAATTTTTGTTGTTGTTCTTGTTTTTATGGTACTGGGGATTGAACCCAGGGGCATTCTACCTCCGAGGTACACTCCCAGCCCAATTTTATTCTGTATTTGGAAACAGGGTCTAAGTTGTGGAGGGCCTCACTAAATAGCTGAGGTTGGCCGCGAACCTGCCATCCTCCTGTCTTAGCCTCCCAAGTAATGGGATTTCAAGCAAGCGCCACCATACCTGGGTTTTTTTTTTTTTTTCTTTTTGGGTACTGGGGATTGAACCCAGGGGCATTCTACCTCTGAGCTACACCCCCAGCCCTATTTTTTTAATTCTTTATTTTGAAACAGGGTCTCACTAAGTTTCGGAAGGCCTCAATAAGAAGCTGAGGCTGGCTGCGAACCTGTGATCCTCCTGTCTCAGCCTCCCAAGGCCTGGGATTACAAGTCCACGCCACCACGCCCGGCTCTGCTGTTTGCTTTCAACTAATTTCCTGGTAGAGCGGCACAACAGCCTTCAGTGTGTCCACTCCTACAGCTGAAGGGTGGAAGGAGATGATGAAGTATAACAAAACCCCAGGAAATAGAACCTTGTGGGATCTGAATTGGAGAGAGCTCAGACCATCTGCTGCAGCCTGGATCTGGCACGCCTGACGACATGGCTTTCCTCCTCCTGCAGCCAGGGCCTGATGAAAAGCTGCCCTTCAGGAAAGGGCCGCTCTGTCATGTGCATCCGGGCAGTGTGTCTTTCCTCACTTGCCCTGGCAGATCCACCTCTTCCCCTGTACATACCTTGTTGATTGTGGCGCTGCTGTCGCACCCAGTTATAATGCAGAGTGATTAACTGTCTGGTTCACCCAGGAGGTAACGACTTAGTATCTGCTATATTTCAGGCAGTGTTCTAGGTGCTGGGGGGGGGTAATAGCATTGTTTTCTTTTTTTTTTTGTGGTACCGGGGATTGAACTCAGGGGCATTCTACCTCTGAGCTATCCCTCCAGCCCTATTTTATTTTTTTATTTGGAAACAGGGTCTCACTAAGTTGATGTGAGCCTGAGTTGCTGAGGCTGGCCTTGTCACCATGCCCGGCTCCCAACCCCCCTCCCCCTTTTTTTTTGCGGTACTGGGGATTGAACCCAGGGGCATTCTACCTCTGAGATACACCCCTGGCCCTATTTTTTATCCTTTATTTATTTATTTTTTGTGTGTGTGGTACCAGGGATTGAACCCAGGGGTGTTTTACCTCTGAGCTACACCCCCGGCCCTATTTTTTATACTTTATTTTGAAACCGGGTCTCGCAAAGTTGCGGAGGGCCTCACTAAGTAGCTGAGGCTGGCCATGAACTCAGATCCTCCGGTCTCCGCCTCCCAAGTACTGGGATTACAAACGTGCGCCACCACGCCCGGCTTAATCCTTTATTTTGAAACTGGGTCTCACGAAGTTGCGGAGGGCCTCACTAAGTAGCTGAGGCTGGCCGTGAATCCGGATCCTCCGGTCTCAGCCTCCCAAGTACTGGGATTACAAGCGTGCGCCACCACGTCCGGCTTTGTTTTCTTTCTTTATGGTGCTGGGGAT
Source organism: Glis glis (assembly GCA_004027185.1). NCBI lineage: Eukaryota > Metazoa > Chordata > Mammalia > Rodentia > Gliridae > Glis > Glis glis. Next base: position 13,464 of record PVJS01024334.1, read on the forward strand.
GGGCCTCAGGGTCTTTCACATGCTAGGCAAGTGCTCTACTCCTGAGCTGTACTATACCCCCAGCCCAATGACACCATTTAAAATAATCTTGTGCTCCTTATCATCCCTCCCACCTACACCATGTTTCGATTCCCACTGTCAACCTGGGATCCAGCAAACTACCCAGTGCATTAAATGGGGTTTGGAAATCTGTGTTGAAGGCGTGGGTCACCACAGATTCTGTCTACATCTTCCCCAAAAGTCAAACAGCCTACAGCAAGAGTCCATTCTGTTTAGTTAGCTCTGATCTATGGTAGAAGTTTGTACTTCTGACAGAAATGAGATTAGCTTCATGATAGCTGTCATTGATGGCCCTTCCAAGCCTGCCTGGAGCTGGGCAGGATGAGGCTTATCAAATACCTCATTTGAAGGCCCATCCTCAGATCTTTGGCTGAATTTTCTTTCGCACACTGCATGACTAAAGAGAAGGGAGAGTTGCCTTAGAGTGCCAGGGGCTGGGCCCCATACTCTGTTACCGGGAATATTAGCTTTTTTCCTTGTGTGTGTATGTATGCGTGTATGCTTGCACCCTCTTGAAAGTCCTATTAAAAGTTCTGATATGAGTAGAGTGCTTGCCTAGAATTGTGAGGCCTTGAGTTTGAGCTGCAAAAAAGGTAAAAAAAAAAACCCAAATCTGACATTTAGTGAAAGCTTCTTTTATTGGGTCGAATCTGAAGGATATGAGACTCCTGTTGTAAGAGTTGGACAAATAGTATAAAAAAGTTATGCTGTTCTATACTGGATCTACTATATCAAGTGTAGGGAAATGGCAAATGTCCATTTAGATACATCTTGAACTTGATTGAGAGAAGATGAATAAGCACAAACCTGTTACTGCTCTTAATTCATATTAACTGCCACTCTTGCTGGGATGTTGCAGGTGGGATATGCATTTCACATTAGACTCCGGGCTGATCCTCAATGAAAAGATGACCTCAGACCTCATTCAAAGGGCTCAGGGCTTTTGGGTACTTATTAAATATAAATATGTGTCTTATGTAAGAGTGAAACGTTCTGAGAATTGGAGGAGGGAGAGGTTGTATGAGACTCGGGTTCAACAGTGCACCTAAGTGAACTTTAAATGGTTAACATTTTTGTAGATTATCCAGCGTCTTGGCTCTTCAGATTTCTAGAGTATGCTGTGTTCCCTCTTCCCTCCTAGCTTGGAGAGACTCAGACTCTTTCCAGTCCACAGGTCTACTCCACTTCTACTTATTATTTTTTAGTTTGAGGGTTTTCACAAGAATTTGGGGAGCACGGTTTCTGACTTGAATACAAGGCCTCCAGGACAGTAAGTCTGCCTTAGCCGTGTGCACATCTCAGTTTCTGCCTTCTTCTAGCACTGTTTTTTTCTTTTTTTTTTTCAGAACTGGGGATTGAGGGGCTGGGATGTAGCTCAGTGGCAAAGCGCTTGCCTTGCAAGTGCAGCGCCCTGGGTTCGATCCCCAGTCCAAAAAGACAAAAAAAAAAAAATGACCCAAAAAACAAAAGTTAAGAGCAAGAACTGGGGATTGAACCCAGGGGCATTCTACCTGGAGCTACACCCCCAGCCCTATTATTTATTTATTTATTTATTTATTTGCAGTACCGGGGATTGAACCCAGGGGCTTTCTACCTCCGCGCCACACCCCCGGCCCTATATTTTATACTTCATTTTGAAACCGGGTCTCACGAAGTTGCGGAGGGCCTCACTAAGTAGAGAGAGAGAGAGAGCTAAGGCTGGCCACGAACCCGGATCCTCCGGTCTCCGCCTCCCAAAGTACTGGGATTACAAGCGTGCGCCACCACGCCCAGCTTTATTTATTTTGAAACAGGGTCTCACTAAGTTGGGGAGGGCCTCATCAAGTAGCTGAGGCTGGCCACGAACCTGCGATCTCCGGTCTCTGCCTCCCAAGTACTGGGATTACAAGCGTGCGCCACCATGCCCGGCTTCACGCCCGGCTTTTCTGCATTCTTAAAGGGTCTATAAAAACATTTAAATGTCTACATAATATTCCACTTATACAGATATATTTCGAGTAGCTCTTCAAATGTCCCTTTGTTCATAGGAAGTGAGTCCTGGGGGCGGTGGGGTGGGATGAGGGGGATAGACGAGTACCTGTGGAATAAACAGGGAAGCATTGGAGGTGCAGATCCTGTTGTGCAGGAGTGAAGTGGTAATGGGTTAATGACTAGGGTTATGGTGGCTGTCCTGGGTGGTGTGATGAGGGAAGGCCTCTCTGGGACCTGACAAATGTGCCCTCCACTCATGCCATAGGAAGGAGCATGTGATGACCTAGGAGCAGAGTGTGCCAGGGAGGAAGAACAGCGAGGGTGAAGCCCTTAGGTGAGGACTTGCGTATTTGTTTGAGAAACAGAAAGGAGCCCAGTGTGTAGAAGGGACATGGAAATGGAACGGATCAGAGACACCAGCAGGTGCCAGAGCAGGTAGAGCCTCCAGGATCCAGGTGAGGATTTGGTTTTAGGCCAAGGACACCAGAAACAAAGCCATTGGAGGGTATTTATTTATTTGTGGCACTGGGGATTGAACCCAGAAGCATTCTACCTTTGTACCACACCCCCCAGCCCTTTTTAGTTTTTTATTTTGAAACTGGGTCTCAAAACAAAACAGGGTCTCGCTAAGTTGCTGAGGCTGGCCTCAAACCTGTGATCCTCCTGTCTCAGCCTCCCAAGTACTGGGATCATGGGTGTGTGCAACCACACCTGGCAGATGGGTTTTGAATTGGACAATGCCAGGAATGGATTTAACTTCTCAAAGCTGGATTTCACATACTGTGGAGAGAAGTGACTCCAGGTGGGCCAGAGTGGTACCAGGGAGCCCAGTGTGGATGAGGAGAGTAGCTTGAAGGGTGGAGGAGGAAGAGAGAAATAAAGGGAGATATGCATAACATCAAGGCTGAGCCCATGGACCACAGGAAGTTGGCTGTGAGAGGTGGCTGCGAGGCGGGCGGGGAAGTGCTCTCCTGTGGGTCTCAGGATTTTGTCCTGAGCACCTGGGTGAATGTGCCTTAGGGTGTTGAACTGGAGTGTATCTCCCAGTCTTAGGTAGCACCTTAGCATTACTTGCTGTTTAAGAATGCTTTTATTAGTGGGCCACTGTGGCGCAAATCTATAATCCCAGTACGTGGGAGGCTGAAACGGGAGGCCAGCCTTAGCAATTTAGGGGGACCCTCAGCAACTTAGACCCTGTTTCAAAATACAAAATAAAGAGGGCTAGGGGTGTAGCTCGGAGGTAGAATGCTGCTGGGTTTAATCTCCAGTAACACACACACACCCATACACACACACAAAGAGAGACAGACAGAGAAAGAGAGAATGAGAAGCCGGGCATGGTGGCGCACGCTTGTAATCCCAGTACTTTGGGAGGCAGAGACCGGAGGATCCGGGTTCACGGCCAGCCTCAGCTCTCTCTCTCTCTCTCTCTCTACTTAGTGAGGCCCTCCGCAACTTCGTGAGACCTGGTCTCAAAATAAAGTATAAAAAATAGGGCCGGGGGCGTAGCGCGGAGGTAGAACGCCCCTGCGTTCAATCCCTGGTACCGCAAAAAAAAAAAAGAATTGAGAATGATCTGATAAATGCCATTATATGTAAATCAAAGGGCAAATATAATGTCCTTGGGATATGTTCCCAGGAATAAAACTACTGGGCCAAAAGTTTTTAAATTATTGGAGAGGAAGAGAGTTTTTTTTTTTTTTTGCGGTACCAGGGATTGAACCCAGGGGCATTCTACCTCTGAGCTGCATCCCCAGCCCTATTTTTATTCTTTATTTTGAAACAGGGTCTCACTAAGTCGTGGAGGGCCTCACTAAGTAGCTGAGGCTGGTTGTGAACCAGGATCCTTCGGTCTCAGCCTCCCAAGTACTGGGATTACAAGCGTGAGCCACCACACCCGGCTGAGGAAGAGAGTTTTAAACTTTGCTCAGACATCCAAAGTCTTTTTAGGTTTTGTGGTGCTAGGCTAGGCGAGCCCTCTTCCACTAAGCTACATCCCCACTCCTTTGTATTTATTTGAGACAGGGTCTCCCTAAATTGTCCAGGCTGATGTTGAATTTGTAATCCTCCTGCCTCAGCATTCTGAATAGCTGGGATTACAGGTGTGTGCCACCCTACCCAGCTCCAGTCTAGGCCTTGATAGGTTATTGGTAGTACTTTATTCATGTACTTTTTGGCTTAGAAATAATTTATAATATAAAATATACACATACACAGAGAGACACATATAATTACAGTTGGTTAGCTATATACATGTATACATTATAGATATTTATTGTGAAGCTTCTTGTTTTCTTTCTTTTTTGTGGTACTGGGGATTGAACCCAGGGGCATTCTACCTCCGAGCTACACCCCCAGCCCTATTTTTTGTTCTTTATTTTGAAACAGGGTCTCACTAAGTTGCAGAGGGCCTCACTAAGTAGCTGAAGCTGGCCGCAAACCCGGATCTTCTGGTCTCAGCCTCCCAAGTACTGGGATTCCAAGTGTGCGCCACCACGCCTGGCTCCTTATTTTCTGATTATAGAAATAGTATGTGTAAGTTGTCAAAGATTTAGAGAGCTGGCAAGGATGAAGGCAGTCACTTTTGTATGTGTGTGTGTGGTACTGGGGGTTGAACCCAGAGACATTTTACCTCTGAACTATACCCCCAGCTCTGTTTGTTATTTTTATTTTGAAACAGAGTCTTGCTTGGTTGATGAGTATCTCACTACTTGCTGAAGCTGTCCTTGAACCTGGGATCTTCCTGTCTCAGCCTTCCAAGTACTGAGATTACAGGTGTCTCAGCCTCCCAAGTACTGAGATTACAGGTGTTTGCTACCATGCCCGGCTAATTACTTGTATTTCACTAACTGGCAGGAAAAAATGACTGCTAATACTTTTGTATAAAGTTTACTCTTCCAGTCTTTTTTGGAATATACACACACCTATACATGGTATGCAATTTTGAATGATATTAGGTATTACTGTCCTGAAAATTGCTTCCTTTATTTAACAATGCACCATTTACTATTTTCCAAAGCCGTTAAATCTGTCCTTTAAGCTGGGCAAGGTGGGGCACACTTGTAATCCCAGTATTTGGGAGGCTGAGACAGGAGGATCGCAGATTCAAATCCAGCCCCTCAGCAACCTAGTGAGACCCTGTTTCCAAATAAGAAAGTCAGGCTGGGGTGTAGCTTGGAGGTAGAATGCCTGAGTTCAATCTCCAATACCAAAAGTAAATAAATAAATGAATACTGTCCTTTAATGTGTAGTTATGCCCATGTACTATTCCAATATAATTTATTATTTCATCTTTATTTTTTTATTTTTATTTTTTGGCACTGGGGTTGGAACCCAGGGGCATTCTACCTCTGAGCTACCCCCAGCCCTATTTTATTTTTATTTGGAAACAGGGTCATCACTAGGTTGAGTCTCCCTACTTGCTGAGGCTGTCCTCGAACCTATCACACTTGGCTCAGGTGACTCTTTGAGACCTGCCCACTTAGCCAGAACCGTGTTGATGGGCACTGAGGTTATTTACAGTCCTTTGTTACAAAGCATGTTGCACTGAATGTCCTGGTAAATACATCTTTTTTTTTTTTTTTTTTGCGGTACCAGGGATTGAACCCAGGGGCCCTCTACCTCCGAGCTACATCCCCGGCCCTATTTTTATACTTTATTTTGAAACCGGGTCTCACGAAGTTGCGGAGGGCCTCACTAAGTAGCTGAGGCTGGCCGCAAACTCGGATCCTCTGGTCTCAGCCTCCCAAGTACTGGGATTACAAGCGTGCACCACCACACCCGGCCTAAATATGTCTTCTAATAAATGTTTGAGTGCCAGGATGTGTTGGCTTGTAGATTCAAAAGGGTGAATCAAGGTCTGTTCTTTAAATGAGCTGCTAAGTCTATTGGGCGAGGCAGACAGACAATCAAGCAAGAGATAAAACAATAGCAACTAGATGTACAAGACTGGTCTGGAAGGACACAGGGGTTGGGGCAGGCTTTTTAGAGGAGGTGATCCTTGAACTGAATGATTTTTTTTTTTTTTTGCCGTACTGAGGATTGAACTCAGGGATTCTACCTCCAACCTACATCCCTGGTCTTTTTTTTTTATTTTGAAACAGGGTCTCACTAACTTGTGGAGGGCCTCACTAAGTAGCTGAGGCTGGTTGCGAACCTGTGATCCTCCTGCCTCAGTCTCCCAAGTACTGGGATTACAAGCGTGTGCCACCATGTCTGGCTTGTTGAGCTGAATTTGACAGATGTCAGCTATCATTGCCATATGTGCCCGGGACTCCTCCTCTAGGGTTATCTGTGATACACTAGAGATCATGGGAACACCTTATGTATTATCATTTTAGTTCTTGTTCACCTCTATTATACTCTCAAAGGAATGGATTACTTTATTATTATTGTACTGGGGGTTGAACCCAGTGCCTTGTGAGTACTGAGCACATAGAGCTTCACCCAAGAAAAGAGGTATACCTGCTCACATCTCCTCCTGCAGCAACTAGTGCTTGTACTTTCTTTCAAGATACACATGAGCCTCACCCGGTGGGGCACACCTGTAATCCCAGTACTTGGGAGGCTGAGACAGGAGGATTGCAGGTTCTAGGCCAGCCTCAGCTACTTAGTGATGGCCTGTTTCAAAATAAAAAATGAAATAGGGCTGAGGTGTAGCTCAGAGGTAGGATGCCCCTGGATTCAATCCCTAGTAATGTGTGTGCACACATGCACAATAGATACACATAAATATAGTGTTATTGTAGTTTATGAAGCTTTTAAACTGTGCTTCAAACTTCCTGGACCTTAAGTAATGGCAAATAATCACCAAAGTAATAAATTTGGCTTCACACTATTAATTATAAATTCAGGGTGGGATTGGTGGTGCACACATGTAATCCCTGTACTTGGGAGGCTAAGACAGAAGGATTGCTCGTTCGAGGCCAGCCTCAGCAACTTAGTGAGACCCTGTTTCAAAATAAAAAATGAAATAGGGCTGGGGGTGTAGTTCGGAGGTAGAAGCCCCTGGGTTCAATCCCCAGCACCACAAAACACACATACATCAAAAAAACATCCAGTATGATATGAAGGGCATATTGTATATAGCCTATTCCCTTTAAAAATCTACCAAGTAAATTATTAAATGGCATTATATTAAGCTAGTCCATTCTGTGTATTGGTCTATGCTCTAAGAGGATTTATGGACTTGGAAATGTTTTTCTGATTTTATAGGTTAATGCTTTCATAATGGGTCAGATATTTCTCAACCATGTATTTCCATTGGCAAACTTTTTTTGGGCCAATACTGGGGTTTGGACCCAGGGCCTCACACATGCTAGGCAAGCACTCTACCACTGAGTTACATCTCCAGCCCCCAAACTATAATTGTTTTTAAAAGAATAGTACATAGTAGAGGCTTTTTGGGGGGGGAGGGTGCTAGAGATTGAGTCCAAGGGCATTCTACTTCTTTTTTTTTTTTTTTGGTGGCACTAGGGATTGAACCCAGGGGCATTCTTTCTACCTCTGAGTTACACCTCCAGCCCTATTTTATATTTTTATTTGGAAACAGGGTTTTGCTAGGTTGATGAGAGTCTCACTACTTGCAGAGGCTGTCCTCGAACCTGCTTGCAGAGGCTGTCCTCGAACCTGCGAATCTCCTGTCTCAGCCCCCCAAGTACTGGGATAACAAGCGTGTGCCACCATACCCGGAGGGAATCTACATCTGAACTACTCTCCCAGCCTTTTTTTTTTTTGCGGTAGTGGGGATGGAACCCAGGGGTATTCTACCACTGAGCTACCCACCCCAGCCCTATTTTTTATTCTTTATTTTGAAACAGGGTCTCACTAAGTTGTGGAGGGCCTCAGTAAGTAGCTGAGGCTGGCTGTGAACCCTGATCCTCCAGTCTTAGCCTCCCAAGTACTGGGATTACAAGCATGCGCCACCACACCTGGCTCCTTTTTTTAAATTTTGAAACAGGGTTTTGATAAATTGCTGGTGCTGGCTTGGAAACTACGATCCTCCCATCTCAGCCTCCCACGAACTGGGGTTACAGGTGTGCACCACCACGCCCAGCTAGTAGAGGCTTTTAAGGGTTGCTCTGTCTACCCCACCCCAGATTTGATATTTAGTTCTCAGGTTGGCCTTTAGGACAGTACGGGCCTCATTTGTACAACTTCACGAAGCTCAGCTTAGATGCCTGATGTTATACTTTAGCAGTGTCACCTCCGAGCTCTGAGAATACTTGCACTAAACATCAGGTCTGGCAGCAAGCATTTCTTACAGAGCCAGCCAGTCAGCCAGAGAAATGAATGATGCGGTTACTCCTGCTCATCAGATCTTGAAGCAGCTAGAAATCACCTGTTTTCTCATCTTCAGCACTTTCTCTCAGGCAGTATTAACGTGTGACTTTGACACAGCCATTATTCTTGTGGCTTGGTTATAATTAACAATTTTAACCAAGTGGGTGAAGCATTTGCCAGGACTTAGACTGTCTAATATGTGCCTGTTATCTCTAACCCACAAACAAATCTACAGAGCAGTTATTATATAATTTTAATTTAAGATAAATAAATGGCCTCAGAGGTTGAGCAACTTGGCCTAAGTAAAATAACTGGTAGAACAGAGAATCTAGCATTCGAACCTGGAACTCCATAGCTCAGGTTAAACTTCATATATGTATATGATGTGTGTGTGTGTGTGTGTGTAGGTATGTATATGTATATGTATATGTATATGTATATATTTGTATGTATGTATGTTTTGGAGGCCACCGGGTATTAAATCCAGGGGCAGTATACCTCTGAACTACACCCCTAGCCCTATTTATTTATTTTGGTACTGAACCCAGAGGAATTCTACCTCCAAGCTACACCCCCAGCCTGATTTTATTTCTTCTTTGGAAACAGGGTCTCACTAGGTTGCTGAGAGCCTCGCAAAGTTGCTGAGGCTGGCTTTCAACCTGCGATCCTCCTCTCTCAGGCTCCCAAGTACTGGGATTAAAAGCGTGCGCCACCACCACCGGCCTATGATTAGCCCATTTTATTTTATTATTTTATTTATTTTATTATTTTATTTTATTTATTTTGAGAAAGGGTCTTGCTGAGTTGCCCAGGCTGATCCGGAACTTGCTATCTTCCTGCCTCAGTTTCTGAAATAGCTGGGAATACAGGTGTGTACCTTCACGACCTTTCTAAGTCTTTTTTTTTTTTTGTACTAGGGATTGAACATGGGGGCATTCTACCTCTGAGCTATACCCCCAGCCCTATTTTATTTTTTATTTTGAAACAGGGTCTCACTAAGTTGCCGAGGGCCTTGCTAAATTGCTGAGGCTGACTAGTCTTGAACCTTTGATCCTCCTGTTTCAGCCTCCCAAGTACTAGGATACAGATGAGTGCCACCATCCCTGGTTTAAGAGTGTTTTTTTTTTGGTGCTGGGGGGTTGAACCCAGAGGCATTCTACCTCCGAGCTATGCTGCAGCCCTATTTTATTCTTTATTTTGAAACAGGGTCTCATTAACTTGCGGAGGGCCTCATTAGCTGAGGCTGGCTGTGAATCCTGTGATCCTCCTAACTCAGCCTTCCAAGAACTGGGATTACAAGCGTGTGTATGCCTTTTTTTTTTTTTTTTTTTGGTACTGGGGATTGAACCCAGGGGTGTTCTACCTCCGAGTTACACCCCCAGCCCGATTTTTTGCTCTTTATTTTGAAACAGGGTCTCGCTAGGTTGCAGAAGGCCTCACTAAGTAGCTGAGGCTGCCCGCGAACCCGGATCCTCTGGTCTCAGCCTCCCAAGTACTGGGATTACAAGCGTGCGCCACCACACCCGGCTTGCCTTTTTTTTTTTTAAATAGGGGATTTAATCCCATTTCTAGGACAACAGACCTCATGACCCAAACACCTCTTTAAGCCCCACCTGTTAATACTATTCTGTTGGCAGTTGAGTTTCAACCTCAAACTTCTGGGGCTGCCTTCAGACCCCTTCGAGGTAGGGAATTGCTGCAACTGATTGCTGCACAGATATGTTAAGGTTCCGGAAGCTCTTTAAGGGTGGGCTAGAGGTATGTGGAGTATTGTTTTTGTTGTTCTCTCCCCAAAACATTTTAAAAATCTATAAAAAGAGGCATTGACACCTTCCCCCCAAAAAGGGACTAAAAAGGTCTAAAATAGAAACCATCTGTGGTTGTGAGGAGGTAGAAATTGCTTCTCATCATAATGGCATGAGTTTTGGAAGCATGCCTGAGCATAGTGTTATTGCATTAGTCATTGGACAGATGTTCTTGTGCCTGTCTTAGGTATGGGGAGGCATGCAAAAGTACAACTTGTTTTCTGCCCTGAGGTACTTACATCCTGGGGTTCAAGTACAAGGCCTCATCTTGTTCCCACGGGGCATGGTGGGGGCATAGTGGGGGCCGTGTGCGTGGGTGAGGTGTTGAAGTCACGGGCTGGCTGGGCAGAGGACATTGTTCTGATGCACCTCTGCCTTGAATGCCTTTCTCACTTGTGTGAATCTCCGAGTGTTTTCAGTCTCCTGGCTTCCAGGAAGTGTTTCCATAGGTTATAGCTGCAGGTCCCTTTCTTTTTTCAAACTTCCTTAAACCGATTTGTACCTCTAATTTGGCATCGGTTATCATGTCCCAGTAAGACATTTTGTTTTGCTTTATTTGTAACTTCAGTTATTCATTCTCGCTTGGCATTTGAATAGGAAATTCATCAATGGCAGTTCATTTCAACAGATGTTTTGATAGCCTATTGTAGGAAGAGGTAAGGCATACTATAATAAACAAGGGGGGAAAGTAAGACCTGGCGTACCTTGTGTCTTGTACCTCATGTCTTGTGTCAGTATTACAGAGAAAATGAGATAACAGTGTTGAAGAGAGATGGGGAATACTGCTTTATTTACTTATTTTGTGGTGCTGGGGATGGAACCCAGGGCCTTCTTCTGTACATGTGCATGCTAACCATGCTCTACCACTGAGCCACACCCCTGCCCTGGGGGGACGACTTTCTATTGTGAACCCAAATCTCTCCGAGGAGGTGATGTTGAAGCTGAGCTCTAAATGGAGGTAACAGTCCAGTGTGTGTGAACTTTTGGGGGCAGAGCACTCAGCATTTGGAAGGACCCTCATGTAGAAGCCGGCCCACGCTCTATCCCTCCCTCTCATCCTCCCTCCCTCCTGCCTTCCCCAGGGCCTTGTACATGCTGGACAAGCACTCTATCATTGAGCTATACCCCCAGCACTTTTTTTTTTTTTGCGGTACCAGGGATTGAACCCAGGGGCATTCTACCTCCGGGCTACACCCCCGGCCCTATTTTTTATACTTTATTTTGAAACCGGGTCTCACGAAGTTGCGGAGGGCCTCACTAAGTAGCTGAGGCTGGCCATGAACCCGGATCCTGCGGTCTCTGCCTCCCAAGTACTGGGATTACAAGCGTGAGCCACCACACCCGGCCCCCCCAGCACTTTTTAAATTTTTTTTTTATGTTGAGACAGGGTCTTGCTAAATTGTTGAGGCTACTCTTGAACCTGAGATCTTCCTGCCTTAGTCTCCCAGTAGCTGGAATTACAGGCATTCACCACTGCACCTGGCTATAAACTACTTCTTTTCTTGTTGTTGATGGTACTGGAGATTGAACCCAGGGGCATCCTACCGCTGAGCTACACCCCCAGCCCTTTTTTTTATATTTATTTTGAAACAGTCTTGCTCCATTGATTGAGTCTTACTACTTGCTGAGACTGTCCTCGAGCCTGTGATCTTCCTGTCTCAGCCTCCCAAGTATTGGGATTGCAGGCCTGTGCCACCGTAACCCAGCTCAGTTTTCTTAAATGGTGACTATGAATACCATTTCAGAACCTAATTTAGTTTTTCCAAAGGACAGATTATTTTTTTGACCTGCATTGATTTCAGTGACTTAATTTTGAAAGTCTAGCTTGGAGCAAGTGCAAGATCTCTGTTCCATGAAGCTCAGAGTTTCGTTTTGGTTATCCAGGGTTCTTGGGGCCTAAACACTATCCACAACAATGAATGTGTTAAGTTGAATTATTTGCTCCGATTCTTAATGTCTTAGAATTGGAAGGGATTTTAAGGCCTCTGTCCAAGTGGCCATTCTGTGCTGGATCCCCTTGTAGCAGCTGACAGCTAACTTGCCTCCTCTGGAAGAGGCTTTCTTCATTGCTGGACAGGTCTAGTTGTTGGAAGACTTTCCTTAGACTGAGATGAAAGCCCCCTTGAAACTGTCGTCAATAAACTGCCATCCATTTGTCCAGCTTCAGTCTTCAGTGCCACATAAATCAAATCACTTGCTCTTCAGATAATTGAAAATAGTTTCAAGGCACTGCTTTGCCAACTTAAGTTCTCTTTTTCCCCCCAAGAAAAATGGCCCTAGTTCCTTGCACTATTGTTCCCACGATCACATTTCCTGATTCTTTTTCTACCATTCCCCATAACCCCACTTCAATGGCCATCACCAACAACTGGCGGCGGTGCATACTGGCGCAATTAGTCTTGTGAAAGGAAGCCAGGCGTGGTGGCGTACACTTGTAATCCCAATACTTGGGAGGCTGAGACAGGAGGATCACAGCTTCATGGCCAGCCTCGGCAACTTAGTGAGGCCCTCTGCAACTTAGTGAGACCCTGTTTCAAAATAAAGAATAAAGAAATAGGTCTGGGGATGTAGCTCGGAGGTAGAATGCCCCTGGGTTCCATTCCCCGTGCCACACACACACAAAAAGCCTACAGGATTTAAGAGTGTATGACGGGACCTGGAGCAGTGGCACACACCTGTAATCCCAGTATTTGGGAGGCTGAGATAGGAGGATCGCAGGTTTGAGACCAGCCTCTGCAACTTAACAAACCCTGTTTCAAAATAAAAAGTAAAAAGGGTAGGGGGGTATAGCTCAGAGGTAGAATGCCCCTATGTTCAATCCCCCAAATGGCAAACAAACAAAAAATGTAGGTGCATAGGGCACTGTCCTTTTTTTAAATTTTTTGTGGTACTGAGGATTGAACCCAAGGACATTCTACCTCCAAGCTACACCCCCAGCCCTATTTTTATGTTTTATTTTGAAACCGGGTCTCACTAAGTTGTGGAGAGCCTCACTAAGTAGCTGAGGCTGGCCGTGAACCTGTGATCCTCTTATCTCAGCCTCCCAAGAACTGGGATTACAAGGGTGTACCACCATGCCTAGCAGGGCACTGTCCTTGAGTGAAAAATTTAAGGGGACAAAAAAAAATCTCTGATCAAGATAGAGTTTAATGCAATACAATGAACAAAATGCCAACATTTTATATTTTAAATTTATTTTCAGTGCTGGGAATTAAACCCAGGAGTGCTCTGCCACTGGGATAGAATTTGGCAATCCTCCTGTCTCAGCCTCCTAACAGCTGGGATTACAGGTGTGTGCCACTATGCCTGGCTTTTTATTTTCTATTTTGAGAGCTGGGGCCGGGTGTGGTGACACACGCCTGTAATCCCAGTACCTAGGAGGCTGACACAGGAGGCTCACAGGTACAAGGACAGCCTCAGCAAATAGTGAGACTCTCATCAACCTAGCATGACCCTGTTTCAAAATAAAAAATAGGGCTGGGGGAACAGCTCAGAGGTAGAATGGCCCTGGGTTCAATCCTTAGTATCACACACACACAGACACACACACACACACAAAGAGCGAGAGCGTGCGCGCGAGCTGGGGGTCTGCTCTCTTGTCCAGGCTGGAGTGCAGTGGCTACTCACAGGTGTGACTCCAGGACTGATACTTAGTTGGGGCATCTGATCAGCTTAGCATGCTATGTAGTAGCTTTGAACTTCTGGGCTCCAGTGATCCTCCCAATGACCCAGTCTCAGCCCTGTGGATTATTTGGGACTACAGGTGTGCATGACTGCACCCAGGTAAAATACAAAAATTCTAAATAAACACCAGATCCAAGCTGGGGGCAGTGGCTCATGCCTATAATCCCAGTACTTGGAAGACTGAGACAGGAGGATTACAGGTTCAAGGACAGCCACAGCAATTTAGTGAGATCACACCAGCAATTTAACAAAACCCAGTTTCAAAATTAAAGATGGGTGTGGTGGCACATGCCTGCAATCCCAGTACTTGAGAGGCTGAGACAGGAGGAGCACAGGTTCGATGACAGCCTTAGCAAGTAGTGAAACTGTCATCAACCTAGTGAGACCCTGTTTCAAAATAAAAATAAAAGCCAGGCGTGGTGGTGCATGCTTGTAATCCCAGTATTTGGGAGGCTGAGACAGGAGGATCGCAGGTTTGCAGCCAGCCTCAGCTACTTAGTGAGGCCCTCCACAACTTAGTGAGATCCTGTTTCAAAATAAAGAATTAAAAAATAGGGCTGGGGGTGTAGCTTGGAGGTATAATCAATCCCTAGTTCTGCAAAAAAAAAAAATTAAATATATATAAGTAAATAAAAATAAATAAAGATACAATAAGTCTGGGGGTATAGCTCTGAGGTAGAATGCACCTGGGTTCAATCTCTAGTACCAAAATAAATAACTAAATAAAATAAATAAATAAGTAAATAAATAAATAAATAAATGAAAAAAGAAAAGGTCTGGGGGTGTAGCTCAGAGGTAGAATTTCCTAGGTTCAATCCCCAGTCCCAGTCATTAAGTAAACAAATACCAGATCCAACAACTGGGCCTGGAGTAAGGTGAGAGTTAGTTGGGCAAGTGCAGGTTGAATCCTCCTTTTATTTGAAAATTTGGGCCTTTCTCTTTTCATGGCATTGGGAATTGAATCCAACAACTGGGGCATGTTGTTGTTGGCAGGCGAGGTGGATGAGTGCCTGCAAGTTCCAGCTCCTTGGGAGGTGGAGACAGAGGATCTTTTGAGTCCAGGATTTCCAGGCCAGCCTGGACAATATGGCGAGACTCCATCTCCAAGAAAAATAAAATACTTATCTTTTTTGGGGGGGAGTGGTGAGGATTGAACCCAGGAGCATTCTACCTCCAAGCTATAACCCCAACCCTATTTTATTTTTTATTTGGAAACAGGGTCTTGCTAAGTTGCTAACAGCTGATGTTGGCTTTGAACCTGCGATCCTTCTGTCACAGCCTCCCAAGTACTGGGATCACAGGCATGGGCTACCACACCAGGCCAAATTATTTATCTTGATTACTGTCTTTCCCCCCGTTTTGGTGCCCTCTTTCATTTTTTTTTTTTTTTGTGGTGCTGGGGATTGAACCCAGGGGCATTTTACCTCTGAGCTATATCCCCAGCCCTATTTTATTTTATTTTTTATTTATTTTTTTTTTTTTGCGGTACCAGGGATTGAATGCAGGGTGTTCTACCTCCGCGCTACACCCCCGGCCCTATTTTTTATACTTTATTTTGAAACCGGGTTGCACGAAGTTGTGGAGGGCCTCACTAAGTAGAGAGAGAGAGAGAGAGAGAGAGAGAGAG